>JAKTQC010000063.1:0-53030 GCA_030558655.1 Monosporozyma yasuniensis | reverse complement strand
TTAAACACATTTGATGAATTTCACGAATGGCAGAAATAGACTTGTTAATTTGACCATCAGCATTGGAGTAACTGTTGTAACCTTGCTTGAATAACCCAGCATTTGGGTTTTGTGGTAATTTCAAAGACATATTCAGATCAATTGACACTTAATTTGCTTTGGCTTTCTGATCTTTAACACCTAACTTGACGTGTTAACACTCTATTTCTATTTATTTGTTCTTTTGTTTAATGCTTTAATTTCAGTAAAATTTTCCACCAAAAATTGAAAAAATGTCAATATTGAAATTTAATAGTAATAGAGAGAGAAACTAAAGAAGATGGATAGTTCTTTATAGTAATAGACAGACAAAAGCTACAAGGCTAGAAATAACATATCTATAGCTTAAAGTATTATCAAAAGAAATAAAACATCTCATACTAAATGAATCTTGTAAAAAAAACTAATACAAAAGTATATAATATTATTTATTGACAGAATATTTAAGGTAAAACCCAAAGACTAATGGTTTGCCATGAAGTGTAAGCCATAATGCATACACCAAATACACATATTAGTAAATCTAGCAATAAAATAAGCTTGCTAACTGGTGGACCATTACCTGGTTGTTGAGAGGCCTTAAAATGCAAAAGTGGAGGATGAATGTAAATTAATGGGATACATGCTAATGACCCCACTAAGGAGACAAATTTATCTAAATCATTAGCACCTGCCCATGCAATAGCAGTTGTACCTATGACAACAAAAGTTCTAAAGTAATTCTTCATCCATTTTACTCTAGAGTTGTGTTTACCTGATAAAGATGAAGGGAATGTCCAATGTTCTAGGATTCTAATGGCAGGGAATAATTGTAGTGGTGTAGATAATAGAATGGCCAATGCATATAATAATTGAACCAATGCAGTGTAATATGTGTCTTGTGGGAAATTTAATAACACAACAGTTTCCACTTGAGACCCAAATGCAGAGTAACAAACTAACCCACATGAAATGAAAATAATAGTGACAATTATCATCACACCAGATAAAGAACCCTGGAAATGATGGGGATTCTTCATTGATTCTTGGATAGGAATCAATAACCCAATACCTTCAAAAGTAAAGATTGCAGTACCAATGAATAAAGACCAATGTGATTTGTTAAACCATACCATAGTCGAAGATGCAATACCATTAGTTAAAACGTAATGAGCAGAATAATAATAAACGTAAACCAAGCCTAAAAGGATAAACAAATCAGCAATTAATGCGGTTCCACTTAATTTTGCGATGTTTCTAGTTAATGCTAAAGGAATGAATATCAACGCTTGTAACCAAATATAAACACCTAAACCAATTGTATCTTCTTCCCAATGCATCACATTTTCAAAGAAAACTTTCAAATTTGTTGCCGTAAAGACAGTGTAAGCAGCTGCAAACCCAATTTGAGATAATGCAATCGATTGCAAGATACATAGTTTCATCTTATTACCATATAATTTAGCACCCATTTCACCATAACCATTAACCCCTACTTTATCCTTAGTTATAATCAACAACACAAAACAATAATACGACAGTATGGCACAAAACAATAAGCAGATTGAACTGAACCCCCAACCACCGTTATGGAAAGCTTTTGGTAAGAATAGAACACCAGTACCAACAAATGATTTTAACAGTAGTAACACTGCTTTCAATGTGGAAGTCTTATGTTTTGTACTAGATCTCTCCTTGGCACGAGTTTCACCACTTGGTAACAAAGTACTAGATTCAGTTTCTGATTCAATGGCTTCTTCTAAATCACCAGGTTGAACTTCCTCCTCCTCTTCCACTTCTTCTTCACTTTCAGAGAGATCTTCACCAGCGAAATGTGGATATAATGTTAAAAATTCAATAAAGTTTCTGGTGATGAAATTAGGTGGTAAATCTTCTAAATTTTTCTTTCTACGTCTACGCAGAACATATGCTCTTCTAAACCCACCTGGTGCTCTAATTTCTTCATGTGTCATTGTCAAACTCGGTAACTGTGGGGCTAAACGATTAGAATCCACATTATTATTACTATTATTATTAATACTCCCATGATCAATGGATTGAGTTCTTGAACTTGGCATTAAGATCATATTATTTAACAGTTCAGAGTTCCCTGCCACAGCAGAAAAACTCATCGACCTCTTACGTCTTGAATTTGGATTATTAATACTAAATGAAGTACTGGCCTTATGCAAAATTGAATTATTTTCATCATTTATATTGTTATGTGACGCAGATTCTAACTGCGAACTACTATAAGACCCAACACTCATATTAGTAACACTATTCTCTTGAGTCCATCTGTATAAATCTCTGGTGATATCACCACCTGGTGTCTGTAGACTGTTTGGATTATCATTTAATTGACGCGCCACTGCATCCACTACTTCTGGATCAGGATTGTTAATGTCAACGGGACTAGTACCAAACTTCCTATCATTTCCTGAACCTAAATTTGGTTTATTTAATAGCAAATTGGAATTTGAGCTCATTCTACTTAAGGAGGGAAGGGATTCGTGGCTCTTTGAATTATCAAATTTTTTGCTCATATCTTGTATCATATTTGATGGTTTATATCTCTAAGTAATATAAAGTAGCATTCATAGAAATATACACGTTTATAAAGTTAGATTTCACTATGTGATGATCTAGTTTTAAACTCTTCTGTAAAAGTCAAATTACCATATTTAAAATAAAAATATTGATTTAATTTTCTTAAAATTGCAAAAAGCTAAAGATGAACAATAAGGGTAGTGTGACTTACCATAAAGAAAAGGTCATTATTAAGACCCATTTGAGAAACACCAAGTTTATTGAAATGGGAAGATTGAATTACCTGCGGTTTTTAAATATTCTATATGATTTAAGTCAGTTTGTAAAAGTAGTTTAATCCGTAACTATTTGATCATTTCATAATCGGAATACAGCTAGGTTGTTTCTCATAATTTAATTGTTTATAACTAACTACACTTCAAGTAAGGAAAACTTATAACACAATTATACATCTTCTTTATAAAATAACCCCTGTGAAATCTAACTTTATCTCTAGGTGATGACATATGAAATTAAATAAGACAATTGAGGAAATATTTCATAAAGAAAAGGGCAAATATAGAGTTTTTATCAGTCCGGTTTTCGTTCAAGATATCTTTAATTTTCAAACACCCAGTCTGGATATATATATATATATGTATATTATTTTTGAGCACTGAGAACCCACCTAAATGATACAATTATGTTGAATTGAAAGTAATTAAGTTATCTTGAACTATGAGATAACCTAAATGTTATTTAACTGACGACAAAACAACCATTCACTAATCATAAAATATTTATTAAATTAAGACTTCTTCCCATGAAGTTAGTTTATTAGTCAACAATCTGTCTTAACCTGACATCCATACACCATATTATCAAAAAGGCCTAAATAGGAAGTTCTTTTAAAATATTCCAAATATAGTGGATTCCCAAATGAATTTGACATTTAATTGATACGAAATCGGAAGATCGTTACAGTGAAAGACATACTTTCTTAAAGTTACCTCATTAGGGAACTAGATTACTGGATTAGATGGTTACGAAAGATGAGGCACCCTGGGCTTCCCTTATTGCCTACCTAAACAGGAAATTTTCTTATTCCTGCACCATAAAAATTTCCAGAAATTACTCTTTAAAGTAATTGACACAAGTACCCCTCTGAGATGCTTGAATTCAGAGAAAGAGAAATAATTCGATTTAAAGTTGGAAACATGATTTTCTTACATTAACCACAATTAAACAATAAGTTTAACTATGTATCTGCTGATAAAAATTTTGTTTTGTGTTTTTCTGGAAGTTCAGTCTGTGTAATTTCCCTTTTCAGGACGATTATCCCGATTGGGAACAAGAAGCCCGAGGTCCCAAAGAGGAAATTATCAGATAGTACAGCCACAAGTTATGTTAAAAGACACTACCACCACAGGGTCTTCTGTTATTCGGATGACATGGTATTAGTTTTGTTATGATGACCAAAATCAGATCTTTTTTTTAAAATTAATATTGCAATGAGAGCTATTCTATTTTTTGATTATTTTGATTTCCTGAAAACGTCTCATCTATCCCTTGGTACTTCTTATTTATGGATATGTTTATGCTATGGGACATACAATCTATTGAACTTTTCCTTTCAGTTTAGGTTTCCATCAAAATTTTATCAAAAGAGGAAATGATATTTGGTTGGGCTTCCTATTTGCTTTTGAATCCATTTCAAAATTACCGTATTTGGAATATATAGAGGATTTTTTGTTACCATTTAGTAACATATTTTTAAAGTATTTTGAGAGTTGTATGGTTACTCATAATCATCTGATGAATATACTTTATCAGATGACAACTCTAACAAAATTTTAGGATGAAATCTAATTTGTAATAATTACAATCTCATTTCTATAATTTTATTTCAATGATTTTAATATAAAAGGAATGGAGTAACTCAATCAATAACATTTTATTTTATTTATCTTAATAATTTTATCTATATTCATCCATAAGAGACCAAGAAACATAGTTTCATATTACAAATCCAAATCAAATCCAAATTTAAATTAAAAAAAAAATGTCTGTCAGAGTTGCTATTAATGGTTTCGGTAGAATTGGTAGATTAGTGCTAAGAATTGCTTTATCCAGAAAGAATATTGAAGTTGTTGCTATCAATGATCCATTCATTGCTGTTGATTATGCTGCTTATATGTTCAAGTACGATTCCACTCATGGTAGATACACTGGTGAAGTTACCAATGATAATAAACATATCATTGTTGATGGTCACAAGATCTTTGTTTATCAAGAAAGAGACCCAGCTAACTTACCATGGAAAACTAATAACATTGATATTGCCATCGATTCCACTGGTGTTTTCAAAGAATTAGATTCTGCCCAAAAACATATTGATGCTGGTGCCAAGAAAGTTGTCATTACTGCACCATCTTCAACTGCTCCAATGTTTGTTATTGGTGTCAATGAAGATAAATACGCTGGTCAAACCATTGTTTCTAACGCTTCTTGTACCACCAATTGTTTAGCTCCATTAGCTAAAGTGATTCATGATGCTTTCGGTATTGAAGAAGGTTTAATGAGTTGTGTTCATGCAACCACTGCCACTCAATTAACTGTTGATGGTCCATCTCATAAGGATTGGAGAGGTGGTAGAGCTGCTTCCGCTAATATCATTCCATCTTCCACAGGTGCTGCCAAGGCCGTTGGTAAAGTCTTACCTGAATTACAAGGTAAATTAACTGGTATGTCTATTAGAGTTCCAGTTGTTGATGTCTCTGTTGTCGATTTAACCGTCAAATTAGTTAAGGATGCCACCTATGATGAAATCAAAAAAGTTGTTAAGACTGCTGCGGAAGGTAAATTAAAAGGTGTCTTAGATTACACTGAAGATGCTGTCGTTTCTTCTGATTTCTTAGGTGATTCTCATTCATCAATCTTTGATGCTTCTGCTGGTATTTGGTTATCTCCAAAATTTGTTAAATTAGTCTCTTGGTATGATAACGAATACGGTTATTCAACAAGAGTTGTTGACTTGGTTGAACATATTGCTGCTAACTAAAATTTATTATATTAGATAATTTTTTTTTCATAATATTATTTTTTTTTTATTACTATATAATCTTTTTTCTATTACACATATACTACAATATTTTATACTTTAATTTTATTTTAATTAGCTTTTCTTTGTTAATGTTGTTGTTGTTTGTAATAGCATTTGCTAAATCTTATAATAAAGAAAGTTTGCTTTTAAAAGTCCGGATAATATATATATATATCTATGAAGAAGATAGTTTAAAGGGTGTACAAACATCATTATTTTGTAGTTAATATATAATAATTTAAGTTTAATTTATTAATTGTGCCAGTTCTTGTTTATGGGGATAAAATGAATATCACGGTTCTTCTCTTAATAAACTTCTAAAAACTATAAAAAGAATAAATTAAATAAGTAGAACAAGTGTAATGATATGACAAACATCAATGGTATATAGTAAAATATACTAGTTATTTGAATATTAAAGTCATTAAAAAGAATATATAATATATAATATGAATGTAGATATTGATAAAACTTATAAGGACCAATTTACTTAGTTGCTTCTCGAAATATAACAATAACCTCTATTCACAACGGCTCATTTTGATTAGTTACACTATTTCTAGGAATAAATATAGTCTGTGTGACTGTGGCAACAGTTCCATCCTCATGGGTAATGGTTCTGGTTTGACTAGTAATTCTGGGTACTCTAGGTTGGTCTGGGAATGGGTCTAAAAACCCACTTTCTAAGAGATCATTACGAATATTCCCAACAAAATTGCCCAAGGAATTTGTAATTTCTTCAATCTCTCGAGCCTCTTGTATTTCCTGTAATTCTTGTTGTACTCGGTGGAAACGCGGTGGGGTTGTTACTCCATTAACATTTTCATTGGGTCTTATATCTGGTAAATTGAATTCGGGATACTCTTTTAATTGACACATTTGATTGTTACAGATAAGCTATTTTTTTTGTTGTAAGTTTAAATTATTGGTATCTCACTTTGTAATATTAATTCGATTTAATTTAAGTAAAACTGATAAATTAGAAACAACAAAACTCCTTACTTTGGAGTTACACAATCAGTTTTTAAAATTTGAAATTAGTGCTTTATAATAAAGGTTAAGTAAGAATATGTTAGTTCTAACAACAGTTTGTGAATGCTTGAAACATGGAATGAACTTGTTTGAAATATGTTGAGGTTGTTCCTTACATATCACGTAGAAAAATTCGTCAAGATGATGTATTCAACAAGTAGGACTCTCACTTAATAACTTATAATCTTTCTATTTACATGCAAACAAAACAGCGTACAGTAGATCAATGACAATTCTTACTGTTTGTAAAATCAAAACCCCACAAACTTGCCCTCTACTATTTCATTATAATTTAGTTTTGAAGTGACAAATACTCCTTCAGAACAACACCTCATCTCACTCAATATACCATAAATATGCAATCATTAAAAACAAAGTACTGTATCAATTCATACATTTTACATTCCTTCCTCTACAAATTTTATACAACCAACAAAACTTACTCCTCTCTACAATAATATAACAATAATAGTGTCTGGACAACCTCTCTCTCAATCAGCTCAAGCTTATCGAACGTTCAATCGATCAATCAATAACTTGTTAGCAATTTCAAATCTAAATTTACTTTTGTTTTTTTAAATTATTTGAAATTTGATGTAAACAGATCAATTTTAATACCTTGGAAGAAGGTTGTTTTACAATGAACATAACAAGTAAATTTACTGAAAGAAAGAGTATTAGATACATAATTGGTAACTTAATAAGACATTATCTCACATAACTGTCTTTTGAAACATTCATATTTTTACGTTTAATTTAACATATTATTAGAACCAAGTTCTTTTAGGTGTTTAGGTTATAGGTGGAAAAAGAAAACAGTAAACAAACAAAACAACGTTATTTTAAAGATGGCTAGTTTAGAAGATTTAATCCCAACTGTTAATAAATTACAAGATGTTATGTACTCTTCAGGGATTGATTCCCTAGATTTACCAATTTTGGCTGTGGTTGGGTCTCAATCATCGGGGAAGTCATCCATTTTGGAAACTTTAGTTGGGAGAGATTTCTTACCTAGAGGGACAGGGATTGTCACCAGAAGACCATTAGTGTTACAACTAAATAACATTCCTTCTCTTTACAACTCTACTACCGCAGACTCATCTTCTGCCTCATTAACTGCTGAAAGTTCAATTAAATACAAGAATATTGGTGATGACTTAGCTGAACTTTCTGAAAATGATATTGCTACTATCCATACTAGAGAGAGTACTAATTCACATGAAGAATGGGGGGAGTTCTTACACAAGCCAGGCCAAAAATTCTATGATTTTAACGAAATAAGAAGAGAAATTGAATTTGAAACTGCAAGAATAGCTGGTAAGAATAAAGGTATCAGTAAAGTACCAATTAATTTGAAAATTTTCTCTCCTCATGTGCTAAATTTAACTTTAGTTGATTTACCTGGTATTACCAAAGTTCCAATTGGTGAACAACCTCATGATATTGAAAAACAAATTAAAAATCTTATCTTGGATTATGTTGCAACTCCAAATTGTCTTATCTTAGCTGTCACACCAGCTAATGTTGATTTAGTCAATTCTGAATCATTAAAATTAGCTAAGGAAGTTGACCCACAGGGGAAACGAACTATTGGTGTTGTCACTAAATTAGATTTAATGGATTCTGGTACTCATGCTTTAGATATCTTATTGGGTAAAGTTTATCCATTGAAATTAGGGTTTGTTGGTATTGTGAATCGTTCACAACAAGATATTCAACTAAATGTTACCGTGAAAGAAGCTTTGGATAATGAGGATCATTATTTCAAGAGACATCCAATTTACAGAACCATTTCTGATAAATGTGGAACTCGTTTTTTAGCA
Source organism: Monosporozyma yasuniensis (assembly GCA_030558655.1). Classification (NCBI taxonomy): domain Eukaryota; kingdom Fungi; phylum Ascomycota; class Saccharomycetes; order Saccharomycetales; family Saccharomycetaceae; genus Monosporozyma; species Monosporozyma yasuniensis. The sequence continues at coordinate 44,525 of JAKTQC010000063.1, read as the reverse complement.
AAATTATTAAATAAAACATTAATGAGTCATATTAGAGATAAATTACCAGATATTAAGACAAAATTAAATAATTTAATCACACAAACTGAAAAAGAATTAAATTCGTATGGTGGTACTCCATTAATTAATTCAAAGGCAAATAAAGCTGGTATTATCTTACAATTAATTAATATCTTTGCCAAAAATTTTACATCATCAATTGATGGTAATTCAATGGATATTAATACAAAAGAACTTTGTGGTGGTGCTAGAATTTATTATATTTATAATAATATCTTTGGTAAATCTTTAGAAACTTTGAATCCAACCTCAAATCTAACTGCATTAGATATTAAGACTGCAATTCGAAATTCTACTGGTCCTCGTGCCACTTTATTCGTCCCAGAGTTAGCCTTTGATTTATTAGTGAAACCTCAAATTAAATTATTATTAGATCCATCACGTCATTGTGTAGAACTTGTCTTTGAAGAATTAATGAAAATTTGTCATAGTTCAAGTAATACAGAATTAGCTAGATACCCAAATTTGAAAAATACTTTGACTGAAGTGGTTAGTGAATTATTAAGAGAAAGATTGAATCCAACATTTAATTATGTTGATTCATTGATAGAAATTCATAGAGCATATATTAACACTAACCATCCAAGATTTTTAAGTGCTACTGAAGTAATGACTGATATCTTAAAACAAAGAGAAATGAAGAAAAATAGAATTACCAGTGGATTATCGCAAAAGAAACCTGGTTCTTTACAAAACGGTGTCACTGGAAATGGCAAGAAATCTGAAAACAATAGTACATTATCCTTTAACAATCCTTCAACATCAAATGTTGATTTGGCTAATGATCCATTCAATGATGGCAATGCTAATGATAATACCCACGAAAAAGACGATTTACAGTCCAATTATAGTTCAAACATCTCTAACAATACTAATAACCCCGATAAGGAAACTTTCTTGAAATACTTCTTTGGGAAAGAAAAAGACAATTTAATGGCCAATAATGTTGAACAAAATAAACCAAGACCAGATGTGAGAGTACCTGATCAAACTGGTGTTCAAGATGGATCTATTTTTAGTACATTAAACTTAAATGATAATGATACAGTTCATAATTACGCCACAGATGATTACATTACTGATGATGAAGCATCCCAATTAACTGAAAGAGAACAATTAGAATGTGAATTGATCAGAAGACTAATAGTTTCTTATTTTGATATTGTCAGGGAAATGATCCAAGATCAAGTACCAAAGGCTATTATGTGTCTATTAGTCAATCATTGTAAAGAAACAATTCACAACAGATTGGTTACTGAATTATATAAAGATTCGATCATGGATGAATTATTACAAGAAGATGAAACATTAGCTCAAGAAAGAGCTAATTGTGAACTATTACTACAAACTTACAAGAAAGCGTCTGTCCTTGTAAATAATATATTGTAAGTTTTCTATATACCCCCTTTTACGCGCTAGAGGTAAGTGCTTAAAATACATTTTAAGTCGATTTATTTTGTATAAGAATCATCATTATATATACATCTATATATATATTTGTACATATTCCTCTGCTATCTCTATAATTTTAATTATATTATTATTACTATTTATAATGTACATGAGATTGCAAAACAACCTATTTTTTATTTGTTGAGGTATTGATTAAAGAAACCACTTCTACCACTAGTGCCAGCATTAGTATATTATTATTTGGTGAAGAATATGTGTTTTTGGTTTTAGAATTTTATTATTTTCTAGGCATTTGAATTGGTGTAGATGTAGAGTTGGCTGAATAGGAAGCTGACCCTGTGCTTGCTCTTGTATTACTTCTCGGAGGAACAGCACTGGAAGAAGTTGATAACCTTGGAGCTGAATTTATGGAGTCATAATTAACAGGTCTATTTTGTACATTATTTAATAAAGGATGCTTAACATCATTGATATGTCTTATAGTATTATCATTCTCATTTAAATTTTCATTAGAATCAACTGATTGATATCTATCCTTGATCTTGGTCACTCTCGCAACTAATAAACAACACACAAAGATCATGAACATTACCACACCCAGGATGATACCAAAAGCCACTGCGAGGATTGGCATGTTCAAATTATATCTGTCTTTACCAATCCAATTTAGAGATAATGGCTTATCAATTAGAAAAATACAGGCTTGTTGTGAATTTTCAGTAGAGCAACCTTTGTTTAAGATTCTAACTTCATTAGTTGCACCATCTTTAATCTTTATATACTGATCATCTTGTGAATAACTCTTACACTCCAATGTTTCATCTAATAGCGTATTGAAATCATTGTCGCAATTTAAAATGCTAACAGTTTCATTACCAGGGATAATGTGTAATTTCAAAAATTCCTCTAGTTTAGTGTAATTACTGTTAATATCTGCATAATCCAAAGAAGATAATGTTGGAACCAAAATAGAGTAAGGGAATTTTGAGTCATTGAATAAATGTTCGTAATTTGGTAATGTTTCCAATAAATGCATAAATTTTTCATTACCTGTGGTCTTAAACAAATCTTTCAGAGTTATTTGTAAATCCAATGGATATTCAATGTTATGAGTTGGATGAATGACACCTTGATTGAAAATGATATCAGCATCTTTATCAATTGTTAAGTTATCTTGTAATAAATCGATAATAACTTCTATTTCAGATGAATGTTCATCTTTATTAATATCTAAAGTAACTGGTTCGTTGAAAAGATTCTTAGTTTCCATATAGTGGTGATCACCTAGATCAGTGTAATACAATCCATTGACAATTAAATTTTCCATGATTAAACTAGCAGCGGTTAAATTTGATTGAATATACTTAAAATTCAATCCCATATTATCCCATGAATTAAAGCAAGGTAAAAATACAGTGTAACCTTCATGATTTGGTTTTAAATCTAGATAATTCAATCTTCTTAAAAATGAGATAGATTTTGAACATGAATCTAAAGTCGGTGGTAATGAGAAAATCAAATCGTTAGGTAAAGTTAAATCATTTTCAATAATATAAATTAAGGTGTTCCCAATTTGATATGGTTTCGAGTTTAAGATATGAAATTTATTATTAATGTAGTAACCTTTGTTTGATTTGGTTAATTTCATTCTTTGACAATGTCCGCCAAGCTTTTTATTTGAGGAACAAAATGAGGAATTATAAAACTTATTATGAATTTCATTCTTGTTTAAAGTTGGGAAATCCTTTTCTAACCAAATTGGGAGTTCAGTGAAATGATATAATAAGGTAGATTTTGTAAACCCGATTTCATCATTTAAGGATGCCTCGGGTAAGAAAATGGTGACAGTTTGTTTATTATCCTTAATAAAACTCTCCAATCCTCTGAAATAAATTTCTCTTACAAATCCAGAACAATTTAACCCATGTAAATACTTTTCAGCATTGAATGATATTGATGTGTTTAAGAATTGAATATCATCAAAGAAATGTGCAATACCGAAATCATAAGGTTGATTTGTTAGACTCATCACGGACTCGTCCTTTTCATTCAAGATCAATTGTTGACCATGGTCTTTATTACTAATATGAATCAAACCATTATTCTGATTCAAAGTTAATAAATCTGTAGATCCACCCACCACTTCATCAATTAACAGATTATTTAATATAAGTTCCATATCTTTATACCAGTCATTTTGAATATGCCTATTCATTTTTTCTAATTTATTATAATGATTTAATAAATAATTTAATTCTATTGAATTGAAATGTGTCTTAAAACTTTTATTTGATGGGATTAAAAGAGTCTTATTATTTGTAGGTGGGGACCCAAACCTGTTTAATAAATTTTGTAATAATATTTCAATAGAAGTATAGGAAACTTTGACATTATCCACCTCATTAATCAAACGGTTGATATTTGGCGCATCAGAGACTAATTTCAATACACCATGTACTGTAGCATTTTGCATATTTGGAGTAAGATTTGGTTCCACAATAGGGATATCGTTATTAATCATGAATTGATTTAAGTTGATATTTGGTTGACTCAATACAAGGGGAAATTTAACGTTATCACTTATTACTTCGGTAGAATTAATTAGTTGGTCTGTAGTGATAACATTATCATAAATGATATAATTTTGAATATCAAATTCATCCCAGGGACTCAAATCCAATGATTCGACATCTTTCATCTTATTCAAATGTAGACTATCGGGATTGAAGTCCTGTACAAATGCAGAATTGACTGGTGCTAAAAGAGTAAAATTTTGTAATTCGTTAAGATAGGGGATCAATTTCTTTCGTTGTAATAATCTAACAAATATTGAAAATTCAACATCTTGAGATAGCAAATCTATCACTGTGGTGAATGGTTCAATGAGTTTTGGAGATGGGGTGTCTCTTAATAAAATATTTTTCGCTTGGTCGCTGGTGTTTTTTAATTTGGCATCCGGTAGAGCTAGACTCTGGTTTAAAAATAGCAGTTGTAATAATGATATGACATATATAAGGAATTCCATGCTTGCCATGCCCTTCTATGTATTCATTGGGGGTATTTTGTTTCAGTTATCAATCACAAATAAAATCGCTTTCAATTATCTTTAATGAGTTCTGAGATTAAAGGATAACTTTTCAAATATTCAAAAACTGGAATTTGAAGATTGCGCTATCAATTTTTCAAAGGTTATAGCTAATGAACAGAATAGAATGAGAATAAATAGTCTCTTAACTACTGTAGAGTAAGTACTTAATAATCAACTATTTAGAGGAAGATTACAAGCTTTGAAATATATATATATATTTAATCCAAGATTCACCCTGTATTTATATACACAATTTAAAAAAGAAAACCCTCGAAGAAAAGCAGTTACAAGAAACCCTTCCATGATTATCGTTGTACCTGTGAAGAATGACATTTAATTGTTCCTTTGACGTTGTATTACCCCATGTTTAATTGACTCTGCCCATGGGGTTCATACAAATTTGTAACAAATGCCAGTATGTCTCTGTTTCCGATCTATCATTTTTTACATAAGCAATGTCTACTCTTGTCCCAAGACATATTACTAAGGGAACATTTGTCTCTCGATTTATAGCGGAATGGATGATATTTTTTCTTAATATATATTTAAAAGTAATAGTTGATATATAGATGTCGATATAGATATATATGTGAATTTCTAATTGTATTGCATATAACGAGATGTCGAACTGAATTTCTTGTAACCATTAATAACTTTGTCAACAGCTTTTAAGAAATCCTTTTCGCTGGCAACCTTCCTTCTTGCACGAATTGCAAACATACCAGCTTCAGTACAGACAGATCTTAATTCAGCACCAGTGGTATTTGGACATAATCTTGATATTAATTCCCATCTGATACCACGTTCCACACTCATCGCTTTAGAATGAATACGGAAAATATTAGCACGACCTTCTAAATCTGGTAAGGAGAATTCCACTTTACGATCAATTCTACCTGGTCTCAATAAGGCAGGATCTAAAGTGTTTGGTCTATTTGTAGCAAACATAACTTTAATATTACCACGAGGATCAAACCCATCTAATTGTGTAATTAATTCTAACATAGTTCTTTGAACTTCATTATCACCACCAGCACCATCATCAAAACGAGCACCACCAACAGCATCAATTTCATCGAAGAAAATAATACAAGCTTTCTTAGTTCTTGCCATTTCAAATAATTCTCTCACCATACGTGCACCTTCACCAACATATTTTTGTACTAATTCAGAACCAATGACTCTAATAAATGTAGCATCTGTTCTATTAGCTACAGCACGAGCACAAAGAGTCTTACCTGTACCTGGTGGACCATATAATAATATACCCTTTGGTGGATCAATACCTAATGTAGCAAATCTTTCAGGAGATAATAATGGTAATTCAACAACTTCTCTTAATTTTTCAATTTGTTCTTTACAACCACCAACATCACTATATGTAACATCAGGCTTTTCTTCCACAGTCATCATAGTCACTGTTGGATCAATTCTTGGTGGTAATGGTAATTCAATATTATATTTAGATCTATCCACACCAACTCTCATACCTTCTTCAATATCTGTTGGAGAGACACGTTCACCTAATCCGACAACGAATTTAGCAATTTGTTTCAAATTAATAACATATTTAGCTTCTTCATCATCTTCATCGGCAGCACCAGCACTAGGAGCACCTGGAACACCCGGTGTAGCAGACGGAACATTACCATCTTCCGTGCTGGCATTATTATTATTATCATTATTAGTAGTATTGGAAGTGGCATTATCATTATTATTAGTATTGGTATTTTCACCATCACCCTTTATAATCTTAGTACAACGGGCAACTTGCAATGGATGTTCTTCACTTAATCTTTGTCTATCACCCATTATATCCCATAAATGAGATGGGGCTAACCCTGTATCACTTTCTTTAACACCTGCTTTTTCTTTAATTCTGGCTTCAATAACCTTTAAATCCTTTTCAGTGGTTTTAAGAGTGTTAGCATACGGAGCAGCACCGTATGTTTTCAACACTTGGATATCACCTTCAGTTAATGGGACCATTTCGTCCTTCTTGTTATTGCTCTTGTCATCTTCCTCTTTATCTACTGGAGCCTTATATTTTTCCCAATCTTCCTTTGGAGCCATTTTTTTTTATTATTCTCTGGTCTTGTCTTGTATGTGTTATAAGAAAGTTTGCAATTTTGAATTGGATATATAATTACCAATCTTGAATACAACTATATGGTTAATTTTGTAACTTTTCTTAATCACCTTTGCAAAGTGTTCTTTGTTTGAAATATCTTTACTTTTCAATATTGCAATTATTTTTATTTTGGTGGCAAAATTTGAAAAAGTTGTTTAAAGCGGGTAAAACCAATATTAAGACAGTAGATATTATAGTGAATTCACATTAAAAGATATATAGAAATATAGATATTTTATATCAGATTGATATTATTATACAATGATAAGCAGTAGCATTAGTTATTTATTTAATTTTTATTATTATTTGGAAACAGCTTTCATCTTTTGTTCCAATTGGCCAGCGTTGTTGTCTAAAGATTTCAAAGCGTCTAAGTGGACATTCAACAATTTCACCAATTGTGTATTTTCGTCTTGATTGTTGGCATTAGCATCAGTTACCTTGTTGAAAGTATTGCTGACATCGTTGATTTCTTTAATCAAAGAGGATAAGTTTAAGGACAAACTGTTTAAATTTTCATCTAATAATTCAGCAGTTTGGTAAGCGTTTTGTCTCTTTTGATCGTTATTGTTACCATTGGTATTAACAGAATTGCTACTACTATTGACACCATTTGGTAAAATATCAGCTAACAATGATTCAGTCCTCTTTTCATAATTATCAAGGAATGTCTCCAATTCATTTTGTTGTCTTTCAATATATTGTAACGATTGATCAATCTTATTTTGTGTTTGTTCTGTAGCCACGGAACTCATATATAATTCATTGATTTGTTCACCACCTTTCACAAGTAATGAATCCCATTCGTTAATCTTTTGTGAGTATTCATCAAAATGATTGGCAGAGTTAGTCAATTGATTAGTCCATCTAGTAATTAAATCATCTAATGTCTTGTTATCTAGTGATACTGGTTTCAATTCAACAGGTTTAGGATGTAGATTCTTGTCAGCAGATGGAACAGTAGTAGCGGATTCAGTTGGTTTAGATGCATCACCGGCAGTGGAAGTAGCTGGGGCAGAACCTAATTTGAAACCGCCAGCAGTTGGAGCTGCGGTAGTAGCCTTCTTGTCATCTTCGCCATCCTTCTTGGCACCGCCAAAGGAGAATCCAGTCTTAGCCGGTTCAGAAGCCTTAGTATCATTCTCCTTGGAAGCAGCACCGCCGAATGAGAATCCACCTTTTGCTGATTCAGCAGGTTTAGCATCATCTTTCTTAGCGGCCCCACCGAAGGAAAAGCCAGGCTTGGCTGCTTCATCTTTCTTTTCTTCTGTCTTGGCTGCACCACCAAAAGATAAAGTTGGTTTGGAAGTAGAGGAAGCGGTAGAGGTAGCACCACCTAAAGAAAATGATGGTTTCTTTTCTTCAGTCTTAGTTTCATCTTTTGTATTACCAAAAGAGAATCCACCAGTTGGTTTAGCAGCACCAGCAGGTTCTTCTTTCTTAGCAGCACCACCAAATGAAAATGCTGGTTTAGAAGCTTCATCCTTCTTTTCCTCTGATTTAGCAGCACCGCCAAATGAAAATGCTGGTTTAGAAGCTTCATCCTTCTTTTCCTCTGTTTTAGCAGCACCACCAAAAGAAAAAGCAGGTTTTGGAGTCTCGTCTTTCTTTTCAGTAGTTGTCGAACCTAGACCAAAAGTTGGTTTAGCAGCAGCAGGAGCAGTATCCTTCTTCTCGGTAGTAGCTGCAACAACACCACCAAAGGAGAAAGCTGGCTTGGCAGGTTCGTCCTTCTTTTCAGTAGTAGATGCAGTGGAGGCATTAAACCCGCCAAATGCAGGTTTGGTAGCTTCAGTTTTGGTAGCAGAACTACTGGCAGCAGCACCACCAAATGAAAAAGCTGGCTTGGCAGGTTCGTCCTTCTTTTCAGGGGCATTGACAGTAGGGGTGGTTGTAGAAGAAGCACCAAAACCACCAAAGGCGGGTTTAGCAGCTGGAGCAGCAGCAGAATTAGCACCACTAAATAGGGAGCCTGATGGGGTAGCTGTTGTAGCTGAAGCAGTATTGGTAGAATTAGAACCACCAAATAGAGAACCTGATGGAGCAGTAGTAGCTGGGGTAGTACCAGCAGTAGTAGCACCACCAAATAAAGATCCTGGTTTAGCACCTAAGGTAGAACCAGAAGCAGTATTAGTGTTAGCACCAAAGGCTGGAGCTGTACTACCAGCTGGCCCACTTGGGATAGTAGCTGTTTTATTACCGAATAAGGAGTTACCGGCAGTTGCAGTGGCACCAGAAATTGTATTAGTAGTAGAACTGTTATTAGTAGTGCTACCAAACCCACCGAAAGTTGGCTGTGAAGCAGCGGCATTAGCACCAAAAGCAGGGGTAGCAGCAGTTCCAGTGTTAGCACCGAAGGCTGAAGTTGTAGTAGCAGCAGCAGCACCAGTATTAGCACCAAATGCCGGAGTGGTAGAAGCAGCACCAGTATTAGCACCAAAAGCTGGGGCTGTGGTGGCACCAGTATTAGCACCAAATGGAGAGGCACCTGTGGTAGTGTTATTAGCTGAACCAAACATAGAAGTATTACCGGTAGCAGCATTGTTTGTGCCGCCAAATAAGGAGTTGGTATTGGCTGTGTTGTTATTGCCGAATGGGGATGCGTTGGCAGCTGTGTTGGCTGCACCAAAAGTATTGTTTGTAGTACCAGTGGAACCAAATGCACTGCCTGTATTAGCATTATTGTTGGAACCAAATAAACCACCAGCATTAGCATTATTGTTATTGTTGGAACCAAATAAACCACCAGTGTTGGTGCTGTTATTATTGTTATTATTATTAGCACCAAAACCACCGAAAGCTGAACCACCTGTAGAACCAGTGGCAGCAGCACCGAATGGAGAATTGGTGTTGTTGGTTGTGTTGTTGTTATTACCAAATCCAGATGAGGAGAACATGGTTAATTTATTTCAATATCGATTCTATAATTCTCTGTAAGTTAATTGTTGGGTTGCGTGTTCAAACAAAAAATGGAATTCAATCCGTTCAACAGTAGTAGATGTTAGTAAATAATATTCTTGTTCAATCGTTGTCTAAGATGATCAAACTATTTTCAATCGATGTAAATTTGATATATCTTGCAATCCTTGTTAAAATGTGTCTTTTCAATTGATTCAATGGGGATACATACACTCACTGTTACAATGTGTAAATAATTAGCTATTCACAGGTCTTGTCCAGTACAGTCGTGGTCTTTGGTAACTGTGTCTTCAATCATCTAAATTCTTCTACAAAATCGTTTTCATTAACTAAATTTTGGTTCTGAAATATTTTATTTTTTAAGAATTTTATTTTAAAAATATGATTCTTAGGTTAAGAAACATTAATGAGTTTAGTTTGAAGAGATACTGCAGTAGTACCCACTATTTTGACATCCCACTGTAAAGCGCCCAGGTCCCCATCCTCCCCCGCTGCTGGTACTAATACGCATGTTTTAAACAGAGCTACACAATCTACGTACACCCATCTAGACATCCTACAGACGAACACATAAACTCACGCACCTCTCTAGCCACCAGCCCCGTCCACAGCTTCCACCTCGCTCCCCTCCACCGGTTGGGACTGGGAACGCAGTCTGGTGGTGGCGACTTTGGATCATACTGTGTTATCCATTTAAGATAATCATCTGGAAGATGGGTGAGACCATCATTGTAACGAATTCCAAATATTTCCTGTGTACCATGCTTCCTTAAAAACGCACTATAGTCTGTGGAGACTGTTTGCGACAGAAGCTGGTATTTTTGTTTCAACCCACGATCATTATTTCGACTTTTAATGAAAGGATCATTCACGTTCAAGTGATCATGCAGTAGAACAAGGCCATCCAATTGAGTTATTGATTAAACTATGCGTTGCCATATCTCATCCCAATAGTGATGTTGCTAGAACTTAAGGTTATAACAGACCTTATTTATTAACAGATCTTTATGGATCCTTACACCCCATATTAGTTATTAATTATCCATTGGTAATTTCCTGCAAGGGAACTTTTGATCAGTTGTAATTAATATTCAAATCTGGAGTACCCCCATATTTCCTTTTATATCATGCAAGTTTATGCAGACATATTTGCCAAATGATTTATACTATAAGCATAAAACTTGCAATCCAATTTATTTTGTTATTATATTTTATATCAGTTTATATAATTCATATATAATCAGACGATTACACATCAATAAAATTGATTACATCGTAAAACATCTTATTTGAAATGGTTACATTAACAAATTTAAACCAAAAACAACCTATATTTCATCAGATATTTTTTTACTAATTACATTATAAAACCTTCTTGGTTCATATTTTCAGGAAACCATGACACTTCGAGTAAATGACTCGGTATTCTTTAGTGTTTAAAGTTTTTAGTTTAGTGCTACATGGTATAATTATTCTTGGTAGAATTTTGTTGAGTTCAGGAGGTACTATTTTAATATTTTGTTTATTCTTCAAAACCAACTTTTTATAAAAATAACAAAAAACAAAACGATCTGCAACAGGATACTGTGTCACTCCCAAGAGGTTTTTAATTTTTTATTAATAATTACATCACTTCCCAACAAATCTAGCTTTACTTGAAGATTTAGGTCATTTTAAGTTTAAAGTCAAACTCTCTTGGTAAACAAAGTTATTATTATTTAATATCAAATGTTTGGACACCTACTTTTATTTTGTTCTAAAAGAACAAACCAAAATATAATTATGTTGTCAATTCTATTTTCCCTGATAGTTAGAGCTAAAAATTTTTTACAAGAAGAGGTACCAAGTATATTTTTGTTTTACCCCTCTGTAAACACAAAAATAATGGAAGAAACTGCACTAGAAGAGTTTCCATAGATGATAAAATATAACGAGCCCACAATTTATCACCAAGTTGAAGATATGTACAGTTTAGTTTTGAGATGTAATTTTCTGCTGTGTAATAAAATATTGATCCCACCACTGTGCCAAATCCCACCAAGGATATTCTGCGCAAAGAATAATCAAAAATAGTGTTTTATTTAAAGTAAAAATTGTATACTCCTTTATTTCGCCTAAATTTCTAGTAATCTCTGTTTATATATCTCTTCTCCCTTGCCTGAAATTGCAATTAATCCACATTCTTTTAAAAACGTTGATCGCTCTTTTTGGTATTTCCGTTTTGTTGGATAGAGTGACAACTACCTGAAGGAAACATTAAAAAAAACAAAAAAGAGTTATACAATTGACACTACCTCGGTGACATAAAATTGAGATTCAAAATAATATAACTAATAGATTTTAAAAGTTAGTAAATACAGCTATTTAGTAGAAGATAGTTAAGAATTTAAAAGAAAAGAAAAATAGTTATAATTGATAAAATGGGGAATTAATATTTGAATTATTAGATTCAGACAGTCTAAATTAGATGTTATATGGACTTTATTATTAGATTTTGTATGACTATTAAATCTTCTTTGTTATATAGAAAATATAGAAAATAAATAAAATATATCGAAATGATATCAAAGGAATAATATAAATGAGAAATGAAATGTCTCTCGCCTTTATATATAAATGCTCAAAATAAAGAGACATGAAATATTCAGGTTAGTGAATGGTTAAAAACTATTCAGTATATAGAAGAGTTAAAACAAGGGATGAAATAACCCAATGTTATAATTTATTCATCTAACCATGAATCATAATAAAAAGAAAGGAGATAACATATAATGATATAGTATGAGGGTTAAGGATCTTATGGCTTATGTTCTTATAAAGACCATTGTCTACCAAATTTCCAGCAATAATAAAACATAAATGAAAGAAAGTTCATTTAATCTCTTCAAATAAAAACTAAAAGAACGATGGATAATAACGAAGTTAAAGTCCATTTCTTGTTTAGAGCAGCAGCACCTTCATAAGGAGAAAGTATATACTAAATGGTTAAAAAAGATTAGAAAATTAATAGAAAAGCATTTGTCAGTTAAATCCAACAAAATGCTGATACGAGTTCATCACATTTAAAAGATATTTTGTACACATACAAAAGTAAAAATAAAACTGCAATTTTGTTCCTGCAAATTTTTTCAATCTATGTCTTGTTGGCTAACTAAAATTACTGTAGGTAGCATGATATTTCAGCTTATTAGTGCTATTAAAGAATTACAGATTTTAAATGCCTTTTCGATTCCACAATTAACGTAATGTCAAATGATATTGTGGCAGTTCTTTTTAGTACCTTCTTCTGTTTGAATAGCATATACTCACCTTCAGTTACATGAATGAAAATGATTTATATACTATAACATATTCTATATAGATATGAGAGACACCTACCTCTTGTGATGTTTTTATCAGAAAAATAACTCCAAGAACTTAATCTCTTCACTTAAACCAAACTAAATATTTCACATAATAAATATTTCACATAATGTTAAAGCAAAGTATATATAACCTACAAATTTGGAAAAGGTGAAATATTCGTAGTCCCTTTGTGTCCAAAAATCTTATATATTTCAAATGTCGCATCAATTATAGTTCTGAACTTTCTGGATACCGATCCCAAATGAATCGTTTGAATATCGGAAGTGACTACATTAGTTAAAGTCATTTTGTAAATATAAATGTGGTTCTACAAAACCTTGGTGTCTATATACACTGGCGTCTAACGAAACTGATAATCTATGATTAAAAGTCCTCATCAAACAACTATCTAAATCCAAAAATAAAGATTTTTCTTCTTAAACGTGTTCGAGCGTATCAAAAGATATGTATATGTATCTCTTTTTTCATGATCTGGGGATATAGTCTCTTTCTTTAATTCTTCACTTTTATTTCCATCCTGTGTACATTTATCATCTATTTGCAAAGTACCTTTGAATACTCCGAATCGGCATGGACTGAAAAACGTAATTTGCAAGTAAAATGAAAAGACACCATCGACATGCTCAGCGCTAAGCTTTTTTAACTTTTTCTATTTTATGTCGATTCGGAAGGTTTAGCCTCACCGTTTCTGACATATACACAAAGACTTCGAAAATGTAACAGCAACGTTGATTTTTGTCGAGATCTGGTCAGGTTTTAAGTTTTTAAACGATTTGGTACGTCAAGTTTAGCAGGTAGTGAAGAGATAGACGCAGACGTTTATATTACAAGATAAGAAGGATATGTTCAATGAGTCGCAAAGTGTTTGATTGCCTTTTGGACATGGGTCCAGAAAATATTAAGATTGAGTTAGAGGAGTACTTAAATTCGTCTTGTAAAAAGACGGTCAAATTTTTAGAAGATAAACTTACATATTTGTGTGTATACATTAATATTCTGAATAAGAAAACTGCGTGTAAGTACCAAATATTCAGGAAATATGCAAGAGTTGTAGCTAAAGGGCTTAGATATGATGAGGATGCCAAACTTCTAGAGTTTCAGTTTCCTAATAAAAAGACTACCACACTGCAGGAAGAATTGAACAAGTTCAATAGTCTTATTAAACTACATTTGCTAGTTTGGACAGATACCACCGCTGATGCCACAGCAGGCAAATCAAACATATATGATATAACAGCTCGAAACAATGCTGTAAGAATATCAGAAACGCACGAGAAGGTGGAAAAGACCCTAATTGATCAATTTGATTCAGGTTTGAGTAGTTTTGACTTAATAAAAAGAGATCTTTGACTCAATTGTGAAGGCGAAGTTGGGGTATAAACATACAATCCTTTTCAAACTTCTCTGTGTGTCAATATTTATCAACAGCTGTAGAATTAGCGACCTTACACAGCTAAACCCAGTGAGTTTCAAACTCCTTAAAACAGTATCCATGGGTACGATTGTGTATGGGACTGTCGCTGAGACAAAAAAAGATCACCCCCGTCATATATATTTCTGTCCAGGAAATAGGCATTTGGATGGCCTTGTTCTACTGGTCTCACCCATCTTCCAGATGATTATCTTAAATGGATAACACAGTATGATCCAAAGTCGCCACCACCAGACTGCGTTCCCAGTCCCAACCGGTGGAGGGGAGCGAGGTGGAAGCTGTGGACGGGGCTGGTGGCTAGAGAGGTGCGTGAGTTTATGTGTTCGTATGTAGGATGTCTAGATGGGTGTACGTAGATTGTGTAGTTCTGTTTAAAACATGCGTATTAGTGCCAGCAGCGGGGGAGGATGGAGACCTGGGCGCTTTACAGTGGGATGTCAAAATAGTGGGTACTACTGCAGTATCTCTTCAAACTAAACTGTACCCTCCATTTAACCGATGTGTCACTATGCAAAGAACAAATTATACCATGCTACAATCTGCAATAACTAATTTAATAAATATGTGGTTTGTAATTATTACAATTGAAATATATAGTTTACATTATTATTTATAAAAGTTTAGTTAAAGAAATGACGTTTCTGTTTATATGGGAATATCTTATTTTATATTGTTCATTTGTCATTATCTGACTTTCTTTCGACTTTCATGTCAGGATGTTTCTTACTTCTGATAGTTTGTAAATGGTCCAGCACTTGATCATATGCAGCATCGATTGCCTCGGTTTCTTGAGTGGCAGCAAACTTATCCAACTCATCAGAATCTTTAGGAATTAAATCACCTATCTTAGTGTTGGCATCAATTGGTGGGGTACAATTGCCCTCAGCATCTTCACCGACCACACTGTTTAGACGAGGGTGGGCATTCTTGAAGATATGATGTAGATGATACCCATGTTTATGTAACTCGTCAATGACACCGATCACAGTATTAACATCACTTTTCAATAAGAAATCTTTAATTTGGTCACTATCCATGGACTCAGCAGCTTTAGCCAAAGCTGTTTTTTCTTCTTGTGAAATCTTATGATGAATCTCAGGGTCAACATCATCGTCATTGTTGTCATTTACTGTAGTGGATTCGCTGGATGAAGAATCAGTTTCAGAAGGTAATTTAATTTTAGGAGCAACCAATTCAGTTGGACCTGATTCAGTGAATTCGACTGTATCATCGGCATTTATATGCGACTTTTCAATGTTAGCACTCCCAAAAGGTAATAAAGCAGAGTGACCACTCTTGCCAAATGTGGTGGAGGATAGGACTGCATCTCTGTTTTCAATTAAAGAGATATCAGAAACACTCTTTTCAACTGGATCTATGGCTCTGTTCAACACGTCTTTGGAATTTGGTGGAGCACCATAATGTCTCTTCTTTAATAATTTCAAACCTTTTTCTAAACTAGCATCGATAATACATAACCTGATTAAAGTTTCTTTACCTTCAAAATTCAATTCACCTTGTAATCTAATTAAAAACAAATCCATGACAACTTTTTGGATCTTTTCACGACCCTTGGTTACCTTTTTGATAAATTCTGCAACCATTCTACTGTATTCTTCCTTGTTGGTATGTGACCAATCTTCGGTTAATAAATTAGCCAATTCATCTTGAATGGTTTGTAATTGTTCTTCTTCTTTATTTGTTTTCTTCTTATGATCAATAAAGTTGGGTTTGCTTTTATCATTAGCATCTTTCAATCTACCCAATTCATTTTGAATATTTCTCATTGCATATAAGGAAAGTTTTTCCTTGATATTATCAGGCATGTAAGCCCAGTCAATATCAATGGTAATTAAAGAAGAACTCTTCTTAACTGCTTCAACCAATGCTTTACATGAAGCAAGATCTAACTCAGTACCAATTAAAGATAAATGGTTCAATTTTCTACATAATGGTAAAGCTTCAGCCAAAGTTACTACAGCAGTTCTTGACAAATTATCATAATCTAAATGTAATCTAATCAGATTCACGAAAACAGGTAAACAATCAACCAATGTTGGAAGACAGTATGGGAAGATTTTAGGGTTATTAGAAAGATCAATAAATTTCAAATTTTCAGAAAAGCACATAATACTTAATAGTTTCAAGAAATCATTCGTTTCACTAGTATCATTTTCTTTCACTTCCATGTTGGTACCATTAAGTGATAAATATTTGAAAACATTTTTTTCACCTTTATTATTAATTTTATCCCAAATAGCATCATAAAATGGAGTCATCTTACCTCTCAAGTCGTTAAAACCAATATCCAATCCAGTAACTTTTGAATGAACAATCCAGTGTGCTAAAACAACACATTCTTCGGATGTTAATTCATTATATGCCAACCCTAATCTAGTAGCATTTATACAGGCTACTTCGATGAAAGTTTTAAATTGGTTGAAAGTCATCTTAGCACCAGCTAATATAATTTCTTCAATACCATTCCTGAAAGCAATAGCAGCAGATAAAATATTCCAGTTCATATCAGAACGATCTTCCATCTTACATTCCATTCTTGGGATAACATTTTTCAAAGAAGATTTAGATGGTTTTTGAACATTCGTCTTGACGTTAGGTACCATAGTTAGGTCTAAAGCATTAATGGATGTACATTTAGATACGAAGTAGGCTAATACTTTCCAACCTTCTTCATCTAATGGGGTATTTCTTAGTGACAATTTTTCAAAAGATGGCTTTGCTAATAGAGAACTTAAAATTACTTTCAACATTTCGACAGTTAAGTGGACACCATCTAAGGAAATACAAAGAATTGGAGCCACACTGATAAAATCACTGAACGAAAGAACTTCTACCATTGATGGACGAGGGTTACGTAGTTGTAACAATGGGATTGGATCTGTAGAGCCGGCTTTCAACTGTTTCAAAGTAGCTGGGATAGGTAAGATTTCTCTTAAATGACAACATCTGGTATAAACAACATCATGAGGGATCTTTAGATTTGGAGGTGGGAAAACTGGTTCTTCGTCAGGATTCTTGTTATCCGATAATTCAGAAGCATGTGAAATTAACGAATTTAATGAGTTAGCAGAAGATAAATTATTAGAAGAACGCCTACTCACCATAGGTTTATC
The DNA here is from genome assembly GCA_030558655.1 of Monosporozyma yasuniensis. NCBI lineage: Eukaryota > Fungi > Ascomycota > Saccharomycetes > Saccharomycetales > Saccharomycetaceae > Monosporozyma > Monosporozyma yasuniensis. The sequence goes on along the minus strand of JAKTQC010000063.1, from coordinate 26,982 downwards.
AATGGTTAAATGTGATGCAGTTCTACTAACACCAACTTCTTCTTCATTATTAGTCATGGTACGTGATAATTCATTTGGAGTAGCTTTAGCTCTTGCCTCAGCTGCTGCTTCGGCTGCTGCCAATTTAATTGATCTAAGTTGGGGATCAGTTTCCTCAGTAGCAGGTTTTTCTAATTCCTTTTCATCATCTGGTTTACTTGGAATTTGTTCTTCAGCTTTCTTTAAATCGACATTTTGATCAATTTCATCATCTGGGACTAATAATTTCAATTGACCAGAACCACCAACGACAATACCACAACTAGATTCTTTGAGAATCTTTCTTCTTTCTTGTGGTGTTAATCTATGAATGATAACTGACCCATTTGATTTTACCTCGACTTCACCCTTTCTTGGATTCTTAGAACAAATTTGTTGAGGTGGATCATTGAAATATGTGTTAGTAGCAAATGCAACATGTTTTAGTTGTTTAATTTCTTCTAAACCTGGTACTTCAGCAGCCTTTGATGGATCAAATCTTTCTTGTCCTGTTGTTGAAGATGATGCCACAGATGGAGATTGAATGATATCTGTGTCTTGTTGTGATGGAACCTCATTTGTGGAATCATTAGATGCACCATATGATGTAACTCTTTTCAAGAAAGCACCAAATTTCTTTGAAGATGATGGAGATCCAGGTGGTGCTGAAGCAATTGTACTTGTACTTGTATCAACTTTATCTAAACTTTTCTTTAATTTATCAGCTTGTGAAGGACATGGATTTGTCTCTACAGCTTTTTCCTTCTTAAATGCAGATGGTAATTTTGATTTACGTGGATGTGTAGGTAATGGTCTACCCTTTGCATCAAATTTTTTAGGTTTCACTTCTTCATCTTCTTCCTCATGTTCAGTTAAATGTTCATCTATAGAGAATGAGGCTTTCATTGGTCTTTGAAATTTAGAACCATATGGATTTTTCTCTCTAAACGCAGTAATGGAATAATTTTTAGTCTTATAATATTGTAAGAATTCCATTAATCTTGGATCTTGATCTTCGTTATTTGAATATGTTCTACTATTATCATCACTGGAAAGATTATTTTCATAATATAATGGATCAATAGATTCACCCATATCATCATGATGATGGTGATGATGGTGATGATGATGTACATGATGTGTTTCAGTTTCAAATCCATCTGAGGTAGTCTTAGCTCTTTGTAATGGAACCATTCCAGGTGGAACTCTGATTTTTGGAGAAGTGGTAGAGTCTTGACTACTTTGTGGCGTTATTTTTGATGATTGAGCAGACATAGGTCTCCTCTCTGGGGAACATACTCTACCTTTAGTTTTTGTATCGACTTTGGGTAAAGATGCTGTACCATTAGATGTAGATAGGGTTGTATTATTTGTTGTGGTGGATGTAGTGTTATTAGTTTTATATTGCGCAGGTGGTGTAGTAGTAGATTTTCTTCTACCAAATAAACTCTTAAAGAATCCAACTTTCTTTTCTGGTTGTTGTTGTTGTTGTTGTTGTTGTCTATTTGGATCATGTGAACTGGGACTTGAAAGTGATTTTGTTCTTCTTAATGGTACAGAAGCAGTAGGTTCATTAGTATTATTTGTCGATGTAGATTGTTTACATTCATTATACTTAGCAGCAAACATTGGTGATGAAGAGTTTAATTCAGTGGTGTCATGTGCACTTACTGAACTTCTTTCATGTGTCCCATTGCTATGAGCCGTGGATGAAGTTCCTGATACTACCGAGGTGGCAATAGAGTTTCTTCTATATTTGGGTATTTGAGTTTGTTGATCATGTAAATTTGCACTTGGACTGATTATAGTGGGTGATGCAGTTGTGTTATCACCACTTCCAGTGGTACTATTTCTTCTTGCTGTGGATTTTTTAGAAATTTTTTTAGAACTAATCAACCAATCCACATCTAGAGATGGAATGTTATGTTCTTTAAAATATGTTTGAGCTTCTTTGGAATCCATATTGATATATTAAGTTAGTGTAAGAATATAAATAACAAAAATGCAGATAATAATAGTAATAGTAATATTAATAACTCCCTTATGGTAATAATAATAATAATAATAATAATAATAATAAATCGTGTCTATTTTGGGTGTTTTGTTTAGATATCTCACAAATATATAAATGTATTAAACTCAAAGAGTGTTGTTTACAAAATACAACTGTGGATGCTACTGATGTGTATATTTAGTTCTTTCAGGTATGTAAATAAAAAAAACACTACCAGCCGTAAAGATATTTCTTAATATATAAACAATGTGCAATCCCTAAAATATTGGGCAATAATGGGTCTTTTCAATAGCAAAAGATCTGGGGAATAAAACTATAAAACCAGTCAAAAACAGCCAATGTGGAGCACTTTCAGGATGTATTATGGACAGTAAGTTGTTGTATGTTATCCTTTTACATTTATTACCAAAACATCCAACCCCTTCTAACTTTAAAGATCAATTTTTAAATTTCCTCAAATTTCGTTTTCTTTATCGACAAATAATTTTTCATCGAGAAGAACAAGGCGGATTTTGTGAAAATATGGGATTAACAGTATTAAGATGCTTTAGAATGGCTGTAAGAATGGGATTATATGTATCATTTCCAAACTTAGTCAAGCAGGGAATTTAAGACGGTTTATAGAATAGTGTGATTTAGTTTGAAAGCATCTTTTGAATGATTGAAATTGACCCATTAGTTAGATAATTATGAGTGATTTATTACAAGAAGTGATACAGAAGTATACGAATAGGGATCAATTGATTCAAGAAGGAATTTGGCGTGGAAATTTGTATGGGGTGGTTTCGGGATCATTACCAAGACAATTTGACAGGTGTACCAGAGGTTGGATATGGAGGACATTGGTATTACAATCTATGGAAAATGATGATGATAATAATCCAAGTTATAATATGAAAAATATTGACTTGGTGGCTGTACCTATGGTTTCTGTAATGAAACCATCACCAACTCATGATCATGATCATTTGGAAATAAAGTCATCTAAACATGAACATGAACCTGGTCATAGTCATCATAGCAGAGTTAATTCATTGGAAATTCCTATAAGGAAATTGTCTCAGGGGATAAGGAAATTGACTCCTCGAGAGACTTATATTCATCCATTAAGACAACCAAATTATCATTTACATCATTTACATCATCATCGTAGTGATACGAGTCGAAGTGCACCACCATTAAATTGTGAAGACTCAGGTGAAAAGATTGAAGAAATGGAAGATATTGAAGATGATATGACTTTACAAGATACATTGGAAATTATTGATTTAGATTTGTCACGTCTTATCATTGATGAAATCTTTATGGAACCCAAAATCCATGCAGAGATGAGACAGATTATGTTTAGTTATTTGGTTCATTTATCTTTACAAAGAAATCCTGCTAATTCGAAATTAGATTTAAAGGATAGGAAATTTTATTATAAACAAGGGTTTCATGAATTATTAGGTATGTTATTCTTACAAATTTATGATCCATCCACAATGACAGAATCTAAATCATATATGAGAAATACATTATTCATATTTGAAAAATTAATGGATCAAATTGAACCGATCTTTTATTGCGAAAAATCATTAATTCATTGGGAAACTACTATCTTCGCAGAAATGTTAAAAGTTTGTGCTCCAAAACTTTACAAAATATTTTATAATAAAGATTCTAATGGTAATTTAACAAATAAACATTCAAATATGATTTGGTTAATTAGATGGACAAGATTATTATTTATGAGAGAATTACCACGTGAAAGTGTTTATATCATTTGGGATCATATCTTAACTTTCACATTCCCATTGAAAACTTTAATATCAAGTATAATTATAATGATCATTTTACAATTAAATGATATTTTAATGGCATGTGGTGATGATATGGATGATTTAATTGAAATTATGTTACATATAAAGGATCAACCAAAGATTATTAATATGGATCCCGTTAAATTATGTTCGATGGCAGGTAATTTAAGTGAAATGTGGCATTTACAAAATTATAATGATATGAAATTAATGGTTGATAAATATTTGAAACCTTTAAACTCTTCATCTATTGATCCTCATCGTAAAAGAATGGAAGATAAATTGAGACTTAGAGTACAACAATCATTAAATAGATAATTGTATAATAAAAGTATTTAAGCATATAAGCATGTATTTTTAAATTAAGTATAGAATATAAAAAAGATATAGAATTATCATCACAAGAGATGAAAAATAATAAATAAATAAGTTACTAAAAGAAGTTAATAAATAAACCAGGAGTAAGATTTAACATTCATCACTCCTTTATATGTACAATGGAGCAAAAGGACTTAATAAGATCTAATGGCAGGTGGAACAGAAGGACATTCTTTTTCATCTAAAGTCTTATAAATAACATTTCTGTATTTCAATGTCACTGGATCAGAAATTTCTTGATTCCAAGATAAAGTATGTTTCATCCAATTTTCATCATCTCTTTTTGGATAATCTTCTCTTGCATGGGCACCTCTTGATTCCTTTCTTGCAGCAGCTGATACAGCAGTTTGTTTAGCACAAGTTAATAAATTTTGTAATTCTAAAGTTTCAACAAGATCAGAATTCCAAATCATTGATCTATCAGTGGTACCAATATCTTTAAAAGAATCTGCAACAGCGGTAATATTACTTACACCCTCATCTAAAGTTTCTTGAGTTCTAAAGACTGAGACGTCAGTTTGCATTGTTTTCTTCATTTTCAATCTAATTTCTGCGGTTGGTCTTGAACCATTAGCATTTCTAATCTTATCTAAATTAGCAATGGATTCTTTACCAATATCAGCTGGAACTTGTTTATGAGGTAAACCAGGTTGTAAAGTATCACTAATGGTATGGGCCACAGCACGACCAAAGACAACAAGATCTAATAATGAATTAGCACCTAATCTATTTGCACCATGAACAGACACACAAGCAGCTTCACCACATGCAAAAAGACCTGGAATAACTTTATCTTCACCAGTTTCTGGATCAATGGTTAAAGCTTCACCGGTCCATTTAGTTGGAATACCACCCATATTATAATGAACAGTTGGTAAGATTGGAATTGGTTCCTTTGTGACATCAACACCAGCGAAAATTGCCGCGGTTTCAGAAATACCAGGTAATCTTTCCTTTAAGACACTTGGTGGTAAATGAGATAATTGTAAAAACATATGATCTTTTTCTTTACCAACACCTCTACCTGCTCTAATTTCCATTGTAATGGCACGAGACACAACATCTCTTGAAGCTAAATCTTTTGCAGTTGGAGCATATCTTTCCATAAATCTTTCACCTTCAGAATTTAAAAGGAACCCACCTTCACCTCTTGCCCCCTCGGTGATCAAACAACCAGATCCATAAATACCAGATGGATGGAATTGAACGAATTCCAAATCTTGTAATGGGAAACCAGCTCTTGAGACCATTGCATTACCATCACCAGTACATGTATGAGCAGAAGTACAAGAGAAATAAGCTCTCCCATAACCACCAGTGGCAATCACGGTCTTGTGGGATCTAAATCTGTGAATAGTACCATCTTCTTGATTATAAGCAACAACACCAACAACTTCACCATTATGAGTTAATAAATCCATAGCGAAGAATTCAATGAAAAAATTACAATCATGATTTAAAGCTTGACCATATAAAGTATGTAACATAGCATGACCAGTTCTATCTGCAACAGCACAAGTTCTATAAGCTTGACCACCTTTACCGAATTCTTTTGATTGACCACCAAAGGCTCTTTGATAAATTCTACCTTCTTCATTTCTTGAAAATGGCATACCAAAATGTTCTAATTCAATAATAGCTTTGGGGGCTTCTTTAGTCATATAATGAATTGAATCTTGATCACCTAACCAATCTGACCCTTTAACAGTATCATACATATGCCATTTCCAATTATCTGGATGCATATTCCCTAAAGCAGCATTAATACCACCTTGAGCTGCCACAGTATGAGATCTAGTTGGGAATAATTTAGATATACAAGCAGTTTTAAACCCAGCTTCAGCAAGACCAAACGCGGCCCTTAAACCTGCACCACCTGCACCCACAACAACACAATCATATTCATGGTCAATAATATGATAATCGTTATTTTTCAATGGATTAGAATCAGTTTGTTGTGCTAAAGAGTTGTATCTTGTAGTAGAAAATGCTCTTAATGAGGATTGGGAGCATTTAAGAATGCTACTTCTAGTTCTTAGAGATAACATCGTTGACTTATTTTATATAGTTGTTCTTGTCAATGGAGGGGTTGCATTGGAGTCTTTCTTTCCAAGATAAAATATCTGATGTTTAAATAAATATAAAACTTCGGGGTTTTACAAAAACTCAGAATTTATTTATTGGTGGATTTGATTGGTTATTACAAGGGTAATTAATGATTTACAACAGATATATAAGTGGTTGGTCTTGAGAGTGTGGTGGAGTTGGACGTGTAAGTTATCAAAGGTTAAGATAGGTGATTAGCGGTTGTGAAACACCCACTCAAATCTGTTATGAGGATCATAACAGATTTGATGTCCAACAGACTACATCATTTACGGAAAGAAATTATTTCAAACTTTAATGGTTGATACATACTATATAGTGGAGTCATATTATTTAAAGTAACAAATGGCACAAGATAAAAAGAAACTGTCTTAACAGATTTATGTTGATTAATGACTTGTAAAGGAAGTTGAGCTATAATTGTCTTACGAAATCCTGGAACACACATAATTGGATGAATCTTATGATGCGAAAATAAGATATCCGAACACATTTCTAATTGATATGGTCCAAATTTGAATGTGGGACCGTATAATTCATGTCCAGCAACGTGATGTCCCATAATAGCTTTAGGAATTGACCAATATTTGTTCAAATAAGTATATTCAATTTTGGATTGAATAATTTCATTTTGAAGATAATCCATTTCTAATCCTAACCAATTCGTCAATTCTAAAGCAATTTTATATTTAACAAAAGTGCAAATACTAGGCCTACAAGTAGTGTATAAATTGAAAGCATTTTTTTGGAAACCAGTAACTTTGTAAGAATTAGAAGGGCCAAAATTGTTGTTCTTCGGCTTCTTCGGACAATTATAATATACATGGTCATTAGATTGACAGGAATTGTACTTGAAACTAGAACAGTGTTTAACTTTCTTACCTTTGTGTGGGGATTTATTCACCTTGCCATTTTCTTCCCCATAATGCTTTCTCTGCTTATTGTCATAAGTGAGCATGTACTTCATGGCCCAACTAACCATCTATTTGAGAGCTTTTATAGTGGGATCTCTTTCAATAATAGAAGCAGTTTCCCAGTACATTTGTGATAGAGCAAAAGCAACGGCAATATCATCATTCATCTTTCCGTGAAGAGACACCATAGATTGAGAAGAATATCCTTTCACATCTTCAACATACTCTAATTTCATGTTACGCAACTCAAATACAGCTGTATTAATGCCATTCAGAGAAGTATATGCCACAACCACTTTATCTAAAAAGAAAGATAAATATTTATCTGGTGGAGTAGAAGTATCAACCAAAGTATTAAATTGGATCCATACCTCACCTTGAACAATCTTTCTTACCAAATTCATTGCCTCAATACCCTTAAATAGATAAGAGTGGGAAATGGCTAAAACAGAATCCTTCCATTTCTGGATTGATTGAGTTAAAGAAGCAACGCCAGTAAGAATTTCAACATCAATGATGTTGTACAATATTTCTTTCTTTGCATTCTGTAAATTATAACCAGCACTAGATGTTTCAACAGAAGAACCAACAATATGATTATAATTCTTAGCCATGGTTTTTGAAGCAGCTAAAGTAGTACCAGTTGGATCGTTCACAACAGTATTTAACATAGAAGTTGCTTGTTCGGGAGGTAAATGAGAAAAAATCAATACCTAATAAAGTTACAGTTGATATATCAACACAGTCGATGGTGGTTAAAACAGGAGTTGTAGCAGTTGGAATCTACCTATTCGGTAATTAGAACAGCATCGGCAGTAGATGGTGATGGTGACGAATTGGTGTTGTCTTCCCCTCCATGAGAAAAAAAATGTAACAAAGAATTAATGTCAGATGGGTCGGTAACTTGCATCTTTACTTAAGGATTAATTAAGGATGAGTTAGTTGTTTGAATAATGTAAAGTAAAAGTTTAATTGTAATAAACTTTTTCTGGATCTTATATAACCAAAGAGGTGTCTACTAAAGGTTAGCAATAATTGTGTAATAAGGCAAATATAACATTAATGATATAGTACTTAAACTATATAATGTTGTTATCCAAACCAGAATTATACAATTATTGCTAACACTATTATATTTCTCCAAATTTTTTATAATTTTGTATTAATTTTTAAATTATGTTTCTTACTCAAATATTCAAATATATAAAATAATAAAACTGAACAGATCGTTTCTTCAAAGTTGTCTGTAATTCAATTACAATAATTCTTTTCAAACAATTCTTTTCAAACAATTTTTTTCAATGAAAGCAGGTAAATTGTTTTAATTCAATAAAGTGCCAGAAAGTTTGAAAGAAATTTAATATTAATATTTTAAAAAACATTATCTAAAACATTTGAATTTTAATAGTAAAAAACAATTGTAGCAGAATTTAACATTTAAATTATTGTACGTAGAACTAAATTATTCAGACCAATATCACCTTTGTTTACATTAAAATCCATCACCTCTTCCCTTTTAAAACTTTCCCAATGGCTGTAATTTTTGAATATTTCTTAGTTTTGAAAAATTAAGACCAAATATTAACAGCTAACAATATTGAAAAGAGCTATGTTGAAAAGATATATAACTTTGTAATACACAAATCCAATCATATATAGAACCTCACTGATTATACCAGATTAATTATTAACCAATAATAGTTTACAAACCAAACTCATATCAAAACAACCTTGCATACAGATTTAAAAATGGGTTATAATATTGCTATGATCTGTGATTTCTTCTATCCACAATTAGGTGGTGTGGAAATCCATATCTATCATTTAGCACAAAATCTAATATCTTTGGGACATAATGTTGTTATTATCACACACGCATATGGGAAAGAAAGGGTTGGTGTAAGATATTTAACTAATGGGTTAAAAGTTTACTACACACCATTATTCGTCTTGCATAGAGAGACAACTTTCCCATCTGTGTTCTCAATGGCACCAATCTTAAGACATATTATGCTTAGAGAGAAGATTGATATTGTTCATGGACATGGGAGTGGGAGTGCAATGGCTCAAGAATCAATTGTTCACGCAAATACATTAGGTATGAAAACTGTCTTCACTGATCATTCATTATATGGGTTTTCTGTTCTAGGGTCAATCCTTTTGAATAAATTGTTGCTATTTACATTAGGTAATATTGATCGTGTCATTTGTGTGTCTAATATTTGTAAAGATAATATGATTGTGAGAGCCAATATGGACCCATCAAAATTATCAGTAATCCCTAATGCTGTTATTAGCGATGCGTTTAAACCTTTAGATAATAAACCAACTTTTGCAGAAAAGAAGAGAATCACCATTGTGGCAATTTCAAGATTGTTTCCAAATAAAGGTGCTGATTTAATTATTAGAATTATTCCAAAGATTTGTCAACAACATCCCGAAGTAGATTTCTTATTAGCTGGTGATGGTCCAAAATTTGTTGAATTACAACAAACTGTAGAAAGTTTTAGATTACAAGATAGAGTTACATTGTTGGGCGCTGTCCCCCATGAAAATATTCGTGAAGTGCTTTGTAAAGGTGACATTTATTTACATACTACTTTAACCGAAGCATTTGGTACAGTGTTAGTTGAGGCCGCATCATGTGGATTATTAGTCGTCACTACACATGTGGGTGGGATCCCAGAAGTTCTTCCTGACCACATGACAGTATATGCCATCGAGACTTCTGTATCAAGTTTAGTGGATGCCACAAATAAGGCAATTGTATTATATAAATCAGGTACTGTGGATACATCAACTTTCCATGAAGAAATTAAACAAATGTATGATTGGATGGATATTGCCAGGAGAACTTCAAAAGTCTATGATCAAGTGATGAGAGAATCATTACCAAATGATAAGAATTGGTATGTTATGCTAAAAAGAGTGTATTACAGAGATAATGGTAGATGGTCTAGACCATTACTTGTTTTATGTTGTATTGTTGAATATTTATTATTTATGGTTATGGAATTCTTCCAACCTGAAGCACAAATCGAGAAACCACCAAAATGGCCCCATAAGAAGGAGGAACATATAAGTAAGAGTTAATTTAACTTTCTCATGCATTTGATTGAATCAATTCATTGATAACATTTTTAACAATATTGTCATGCCTTTGAATCCTATCATTAAGTTTAAGCTGATCTTTTCCTTTTGCTCTATGGTCAATTTGTATTTTATCAACTAATTTGGTAGCAGAATTTAATAATCTATCTATATCTCTATCATACTGTTGACTTGGAGATTTTTGATATATATTCTTACTCCTCATGCACTGATCTCTTTCATAGATGTCTTTGTCCTTCACCAACCATTCAAAGGAGAAATCATTCTTTATAGCACTTGCAGAATTATGTACTTTAATCTTATCTAATAGATTATTTTTAAGATAATGAACCTCTGTCATTAAATCCAATTTATTAATTTCATCATGCTTCATCAAAGCACCAGTCAATTTCTTATCTTTAATCAATTGCAAGCTATTCAACTTAACCTCTTCTAATTTGTTAGTTACTTTATTTAATTTCTTATCATAGTCTTCAACTTTCTCAATTTCTTCATTTAATTGGGAAGATAACCTTTGTATATCATCCTTCAATTGAATATTAATGTCTTCTTTCAATTTTGATTCATTAGATTTCTCTGTTAAAACATTGACCCTTAGTTTTAACTCATTGATTAATTCTTCATGGGGGTTGACATTTTTATCTCTTAGGTGAGGTAATGGCTCATTAGAACTGGGTCCCTTCAGGTCGATTTCCCCTACTGATTCATCTTTTATGACATCTCTCTCAAAACTATTAAGCTGGTCATTTAACGTTTCCAGATATTCTTTGAAACCACTCATCACAGCAATAAGCATATCAACATCAATACCAATAAAAGTTTTAAATAAATTCTGAAGCAGTTTAGTAAATGATGGTAAATTTTGAGTTTCTTTAAGTTGCGATTCTCTGTACTTAATTTTTGGTATTAAAGTTTTGATAAGTTCTTCATTAGATAAAACAACACTATAAATTTGGCTAATAGTATTTGGATCACTTGAACTTTTTAAAATAGTGACGATATTTGGAATAATCTCTTTGAACACACAATTTAGAATAAAAATATTTAAATTTGGGTCGTTTGATAAGTTATGTGTAGAGATAAAACTGATAATCGAATCAATATTGTAGTTTTCTAGATTAAACTTTGATTCTAGAATATCAGATTTCCATTTATTGAATTCAAAAACTTCTTCAGTGAAATCTTGGATAATGGTTTGAGATAATTGTTGGCTTTTAAAGTAGTAAATTATTATATCAAGTGTCTTGAAGTAAAGAAGAATAAAATTGATATGTAAAGGTGCCATATTACCATCAATGCTATCTTCTAAAACAATTTCTAACATACGAACTTGAACTAGAATAATCTCTGTCGCAGTTGAATCCGAATTTAAATAATATTCTCCAAATCTTTTGAATAATTTTTCTTTATTTATAGCCTCTTCTAAATTCTTAATTTTATTTTCTAATCTGATTATCTCTTGACTTTGAGTAGTGTAAACTGTATCAGAAAGAGTTTGCAATTTTTTACTGAGAGCTATATTCTTTTCATATTCCTCTTCTAGTAACAATTCGTTTTTATTTAGATCAATCTCAGAAGATTCAAGTTTTTTTTGCAGGGCCAAAGTTGAGTTGTCAGTAGTTGTTTGTGACTCCTCAAACTTTTCCATTATTTTTTTATATTCATTAATTTGACCATTTAAAGTGATTATTGTAGCATTCAAATCATTGTTAGATTCAGTTAAATAAGTAATAATATTTTCAGAATTATCTTCTGCTTCAAATTTTTCAGATAATTCTTCAATCATTATTCGATTTTGTTCATTTTCAGTTTGTAACTTGGACATTGTTTCCTTTAATTCAATATTCTGTTTTAGCAGTTCTGTATTATCATTAAGAGAATCTTCATATTGCTGTATGAGGTCATTAGATGAAAGTTCCATTTTTTTTACTATTCCCTTTAAATATTTATTTTGTCGTACCAATTCTTGAGGGCTGATATCATCTGTTTCTTCCTCATCTAGTATATCAATAGATTCAGCATTCTCCAACTTAGCTTGTAATATAATAACTTCATTCTTTAGCTCAACATTTTCATCTTTAATTAATTGGAATTCTTCTTTAATGTTTGATATTTCTGTATTCAAATCAGTGTCCTTTAAAGTTAATCCATCAACAGTAAATTGTAATTCTTCGACACGAGACTCATAAAGTTGTTTTGAATCGGTGTATTTCTTTTGCAAGAGAGAATACTCTTCATCTTTAGTTTGAATCTGTTTTCTTAACGATTTAATAGCCTCATTCAGATCCATAGGTTTCTTTGAAGCTTCCTTCAAAAGTTTAACATTTGTCAATCTTGTAAAGAGACCATGATTTATGCCATCTCCTCTATTAACCATGTCAAAATATCGTATACCGTCAATGTTCCCATCATTTCTACCTGTTTTATGATCTAACTCTAAACCGACCCAATTACCAGCTGCAAATTTAGTGGGACCATAAAACTTTACAGTAGCTGAATCCCGAATAGAACCTTCCAGGACGACTCTATCTCCAACCTTAACCATTCTGGTTTCAATGGCTTTCTTATCTTCAACCACTTGTTTTCTTTTCAATATTTAACTTAAACCTTTATTGGTTATTGAAAGTTGAAATTGCTATTCCGAAAAGCCTTAAAGAAACAATCATTAAATCTAGAAACATACAAAAAAGTTGAAAGAGAGCTAAATAAAGGACAGAGAGAAGTTTCCAAAGATTCTAACTGTACTATCCACGAAATAAGCATCACCAACTCCATATAATAATAAATTATAGTGTTATAACATGTCCTTTAATTACAGACACATATCTAAAGCAGGAGCTCGTATCCTTGAAAGGGTGAATAACCCAGTGGCTAGATTTGCCAAAGGTAAAGAGAAACAAAGAATACAATCTATTCCAGAATTCATGAGACCTGATTTACCACTTGTGGATGAGGCCAAGAAGTTTAAGAGTGAACAAGATTGGAAATTCTTACCTGGTGATAGAGTTGTCATTGTCAGAGGGGAACACAAGGGGAACGTTTGTGTAATCAAAGGTAGAGATGAACATACAAATGGTTACTTGTTAGATGATAATGGTCCAAGCAAACAAGTTGTTGTTCCAAAAGAATATTGGCAAGAAGGACAAACATCACATGTTGTAGCCATTCCAAAGGCTATGACCCAAAAGGATTTAAGATTAGTAGCAGATATTGAGGATGAATCTCGCCCAGGGCAAGTGAAGACTGTGGCTGTACAAAATGTTGTCTTCAAGGGTACCTATTATGATGAGGATTATAAGAAGATCCTACCTTATCGATGTGTGTTTGGTCAAACAGATCTTGTCATTCCATGGCCAAGACCTGAACCTGTAGAAGATGGTAATTTAGCCACTAGTCCCGAGGTTGCTAGAGAACAAACATATTGGGTCGATACTGCAGTCAGAAATCCAATTCCAGAAAAGGCATTCCTAACCATACGAAACCCTCGTTCCAAATATAGACGTGGTAAGATTACTGCTAAGGATTTGAAATATTTAGTTAAACCTGAAATGCCATTAACTGAATCTGAAAAGGCAGCTTTAGTTATGAAAGAACAATTAGGTGAAATCAAGAGACCTGAATTAACTGAAGCAGATAAGATATTGATTAGTGAAAGAGTAAGAAGCTATCTTGACAAACAAGCTAATGCGGAAACTACTGCTTAAAACAAACATTGCCAACTGATAATATCCATCCTAAAACCCATAGCTACAATAGTCGACCATATATAATTCCATGTATATAACTATAAATAAAATCCAATAATATATGCTATATTGTATCTGCCTTTTATTTTAACTTAATTGAGATTACTCATTAATAAATAAATTTGATATAAACAAATAAATATGTATTTACACGATAATTAAATAATTACATATGTTTTTTGGGACAATTATATTGATTTCACGGTTTCAGTGCCAGCTGATCTCTGTTGAATATCCAATCCCATCTTCCCTTCTTATGTAAAATAGCCAGAATAAAAACTGCAGGTAATTGTAACACACTAGCTAACATTGTCTTTCTTGCAAACATATTAGCCAATTTCATCCCATTATTAAATTTAGTCTTATCATTCAAAACACCCTTTGAATAATTATATCTTTGTTGCCAATAAAATTTGAAGCACCAATATGATAACCATAAATTAGCTAAAGAGGAATCAATAATATAATATGGATCAGTAATATTATAATATACTAGAGCAAAACATAAGGGGAACATTAATAAAGAATATCTTAAACAAACTCTTGCATTTAAATTTGGGTTTTTCCATGCTGTCATAACATAACCTGCATTCTTATATTGTGTTCTTACACTATGTGATAATGCATTGAAATGTGGGAATTGCCAGGCATAAAGTAAACCTGCTAGGACCCATGCAGCTGGATCGGTCAAAGAACTTGCTGCTGCCCACCCCATTAATGGTGGGATAGCACCAACAATGGCCCCAACCCATGTGTTGATAATATGTTTTCTTTTCAATGAGGTATAAATCCAGGCATATAATGGGATATTTAAAAACCCAAGCCATGCTACCATTGGATTCACACCGAAATATAAAGTGCTGACCCCTAACGTACCGATGACTGTGGCAAAGGAATAAGCTTCATTAGGTGTCACTAATCCTCTTACCACTGGTCTTGCTTGAGTTCTTGTCATTTGTCTATCAAATTCTGGTTCACGGCCCATATTAATTGCATTTGCTGCACCTGAACATAATGTTGTCCCCACTGTTAAACTTAATAATTGTGAGATTGAAGCTGCATTTGGTGATAATGCATAAGAACATATGGCACTTAACATGACAAGGATAGTTAATCTTGGTTTTGTTAATTGTAAATATGGTTCAATGTAATATTTTTTTAATATAGGCATGGTTAACCCATTTTTTTGAATCAATTCTTGTTTAGATAACTTCTTAGATGATGTTTTATCCACCATCTTCACATTGAAAGGTAAATTGGATGTAATGTCCGTTTTTGTTGTTTTAGTTGTACTCAATGGAACTTCTTCGGTCATATCATCAGTACAACGTAATCTCATTGCCAAATCTTCTAAATTATGCTCTTGAGAAGAAGGTGAATTATCATTATTATTATTATTCCTTCTTTTTAAAAACACATCCCTAAACGTAATATTTGGTGTAAAATTAATTGCGGCAGTATTCATATGTGTATGATTATGACTAAATATATTAGATTGTGTATCTGATATTGTGGAACTATGTTTTATATCCTTTTGTGATAGATATATATTTCCATGAAAGAATCTAAGGGAATTAACACCACATTTGGGCAAAATTCTTATCGAATTAATCCCCAATCGTACAGTTCCTGACTGTGGTATCATCACTTAGTGTTATGAAAATAGAATGGACTATGTGTTTAACTTATCTTTTATAGATTCGGACTTTTCCTACTATGTTGTTTATTTCTTTCTCTTCCCTCAATATATTTATTTTTATAATTGATAGCCTTTGGTGGTTTAAAAAGTAAATACTATTAGAAATGTTGTTTCCATTCAACAATGTTATCAATCCCTTAGCTTTTTATATTGCAGTTATATATATGTATCTGTTTATAAACACTTATCTTCAGAACAAGGGTTTCTTTCACCTATTAACTGTTTAAAATCTTAAATTTAACGTTTTTTCAAAATTGAATTCCTTGAGTTGATAAGTGGATTTACCAATGTCAAGTTATGTATTGATACTAAAGGATTATAGATTGAAAATATATTATATTATCTTATATTATCTCATATTATATTATATTATATTATCTTATATTATAGTGGTATACTATACTTTTAAAGTATTCTACAGATTGAACGACGGGTAAGAAGATGATCAATTCAATTAAATTTATTTCATTTCAACATCACCTTCTTTATCTTTCTTAGTGGAAGCATCTTCATCTTCTGTACTAGTGGTTTCATTAGCCTTTTTCTTTTCTGCAGATCTCTCGGTCTCTAACTTCTCTTGCAATTTCTTATTCTGTATTTTGTTTTCAATTAAATTATCAAATGCAATAATGGATCTCACTAAATTACTAATATACACAATCATTAATTCATCATTAGTCTTCACGGTTAAAGCCTTTTGTAAATGATTTGCATTTTCCTTTAATGATTCAGCTTGGTTATCATTTGTGGCAGCTGTTGAAGCACCGCCAAATGCAGTTAAATCATTAGAATCACCTAAATTTGGTAATAAATTGAAAACATCTTGTAATTTACCTAAGATTGTATGATTAATTGGTAATTGTTTATTAATAACTTTATTCAAATAATTGACAATATCATTTAATTTAGATTGTAACCCCTTCAAAGATTTTAATTGATTTGTTAATCTAATTGAAAGATCACCAGCGGCTTGATCTCTAACGTCTCTTAATAAATGTTCCACACCAATTTCTTCAGCTTCTTCAGCTTCAATACTACATGGTAAATGTAAGAAAGTCTTTTCTGTAGAAGTACCATCATCTTTAACTTGTTCAATGGACATATAAGCATCAGTAGGTAAACCAACACCTTGTTGTTTAACATCAACAATTAATAATAATGGATTATTTCCAACAGAATATTTTTTAAACATATCATTAATCATTAAATCAGAACCTTTCAATTTAGGACCACTATGATACCAACCAATGACTCTTTCTTTAGCATTAATTTTTTTACACATTTCTGTCATATTTTCAATATAATTTTGATCTAAGAACCAAACATTATCATTTGAATCATTTTCTTCAAATGGTAATGCAAAAGAATTTTGTACTTTAATAACACGTTCACCATTAATATCATTTCTTGTTGGTGCATCACCAAGGATAACACCTACACAACGTTCACCATCCTTTGTATTTGTTCTTTCATAATGGTCTAAAATGGAAAGAAGAACAAGGGGAGCAATGGTGACTCTATCGAATTCTAAACTTGAGGACATATTGTGGTTGTGGTTGTGATTGAATTGCTTGTTTTATAATCTCAATAATCTCAATAATGTTGCCACCTTATAAGTTTAATTAAATAATTTCAAATCTTTAAGAAATCAAGAAAAAAAAATATATATACACAAATAAATCGTTAATAGTGAAGTGAACATAAAGTGATTTAAAAAGTTAAAAGTTATGAATATAATCTATATGAATGTATGAAATGTTATGAATAAGTATATATAAGAACAAATTGATGAAAGGAAAAGAGAGATAATTATAATTACACTTTATAAGATGGAATATCATCAATGACCACAGTATGGTGATGCCCTTTAGCTCTTATAGTCTTTTTAGATAATGTATCAACAGTACAATTATCAATTTGTTGAACCCAAGAATCTGCCATAATTTGTTTCATTGTGGGTCTTTCGATGGGGTCAATAGCCATCATTTGTGATATGATTGGTCTACAACCATGTGGTAATAAACGAAACAATTTATATGGACCATGAAGATCCTTTGGATGAATCTTTTGTCTTAAATGATCAGGAAATTTAATTGTTGAAGGATCTTCACCAATTTCTCTTAGATGTCTTCTTTGTTCTACTAATTGTTCATGTGTTGTTGCGGAAGTGGAATAATCATGTGGTTCATTATCTGGCATTAAGAAAGTTTTGAAATTTAAATCTGATGTACGTGGATATTTCCATGGGAATCTTCTTAAGATCATACAACAATAAATAATTGCCAATGACCAAATATCAACTTTTACTGCATTATAATCATCCATGGTGAAACCTGTATTATCTGGAGAATATAATTCAGGAGATAAATATGGATCTGAACCCATTACCCCCCTAGCCATAATTTGATTTGGTTCATATGGATATTGAAACACAAAAGATGAACCAAAATCGATTAATTTTAAAATCCCATCTAAAGTCATACAACAATTATCTAATTTTAAATCACGATGTGCAATACCTTGTTCATGTAAGAAATTAGTAGCTTCTAAAAGTTGTTTAAAACAACAATTAATTTCAAAACGAGACATATCATTACTCATTACAACATTAAACAGATCAATTGGTAAAAATTCCATAATTTCATAATATAAATAGTTGTTGTTATTACCATTTGAAGATTCATCTTTAATCATTATAAAATCGATGATATCCACAATATTACAATGTTTTAATGATGATCCAATAAGATATTCTTGATTACAACGTTTAAAATAATGTGTATTCGATTCTCTATGCTGTCTTGATCTAAATTGTTTTATAGCAAATTTAACATGATCAGATTGTCTTGTAATGATATGAACTGAACCATTTGCACCAGACCCTAATAATTTACCAATTTCACCATATTTATCTTTAATATCTTCTAATTCTAACACGGTAGAATGTGATTTTGTATGTGTAACATGATCACCCACTTCATTAATTTGTTCTTTATTTTTCACTGTTGATGATTTTGGAGATACTGTTTTCTTAACTTTTGGTGAGGTAATGGATTTTAAAGAATTACTCGTATTATTATTATTTAATTTTAATTTATTAATTGGACTAGGTCTTAAAAATCTTTTCAATTCATGTGAAGTTGATTTAAATAATGGTGAAAATGGTGAATTTGATGAATTTGAATCAGGTGAATCTACGACAGTAATATCATGTTGAGATGATGATGTTGTTGTTTTAAATCCATGAATAATAGATTTTGAAAAATTATACATCTTGTTGTTGTTAGTATAAGTAGATGTTGTTGTTGTTGTATCTTGTGAATCTTCTAATAAAGTTATTGGATGTACAGCAGGTAAAAATAATTTAGTAGACCATAAAGGCATAGTTAATTGACAAAATAGAGTGTGGAAAAAGAATTACTTATAGTAAGTATATTTATTAGAAGATATTGAAAAGAGATTTGCAGACCTTCTTATTGGATCGTTGGGAGAGTAAGATAAAATTCAGAGAATACAAGAGTGCAAGAGTATATGAATAAGAAAGGTTGTATCGTCTACTTATATAATGTTTGTTTGTTTGTTATATTGAAGTATCGGTTGTTAGTTAACTGTTAAGAGTTAATAGTTAATGATATGATTCTAGAGAACAGCATTGCATCATGACCGAGTTCTTGTCGATACATCACTTAACACTTGCAATAACTCGGCAAAGTCTCGTGGTGTTATTGCCAAACAAAGGAGTGTAATACATTATAATATGTTATATTAACCAATGAACAACTTGTAATATATAAGATATCCTTATAATAATCAGAGCGCGCCATATACAATCAGCCAGCCAGCCAGCCAATATTCTCTTGTAATAAAATAAACACATGTAAATATCATTGCTACAATATGGCCAGCTAGCTGCTCACCACCATTTGTCAGCGTTGTTCGTCTTACTTTCTTGCTGTAAATCTTACTGTAAATCTATCCTTTCTTTAACTATCTGTATATAGCAGGCTCGGATAACTCGGTACAGTGAGAGTTCTTCTTATAGACCACACACTCTTATAGGTATTCTTATAGTTAAATATGATACTGCTCGTACAACACAACAACACAAGATTTGATAAGTGCAGATGTGTCTTTGATGTATATCTCTTTGATTTATTTAATCTTGTATACTTGTATACACAAGTATTAGTAGTATTTACCTGTGAAAATTACAGTTTGTTAAGTGAATAAACATCTTTAACTAAACCATCACAACGTAACGAAAGACTCAAGGATGAGCTTACCATTTCTTACATCTGCACCTGGGAAAGTTATCTTATTTGGTGAACATTCTGCGGTTTATGAGAAAAGAGCCATTGCTGCAAGTATTAACTCATTAAGAACATATCTTTATGTATCTGAATCAACTGACAATAATACAATCACTTTAGATTTCCCTGATATTAATTTCCATCATACCTGGAAACATACCCAATTATCTAATATTGATATACCATTAGACCACACCATTATAGACTCAATCATATCTAATCAAATTCACTCTGTTATTACAAAATCTAATATCACTGATCCATTACATATAAATGCTACATTTTGTTTCTTATACTTATACAAATGTTTAATCCCACAAACATCAAACATTCAATTTAAATTGATATCTACTTCACCAATTGGTGCTGGGTTGGGTTCATCTGCTGCGGTATCTGTAGTTTTATCCCAGTCAATGTTACATTTATCAAACAAGCCACAAGATAAAGATGAAATTAATAAATATGCATTCTTAGGTGAAAAATGTATTCATGGTGATCCATCGGGGATTGACAATTTAGTATCTGTTCATGGTGGTGCCATTTCATATCAAAAGAATGGTATCACTAGAATATTAAATTTAACTGAAAATAATAATCTCATCTTAACGTATACAAAAATACCAAGATCCACTAAGACTCTTGTCTCTGGGGTAAGATCTTTATATCAAGCATTACCACAAATTATTGAACCCATATTAACCGCAATGGATCAAATCGCAATAAGAGCAGAAACTTTATTATTATCACCAGCAAATACTGAAGCGTTGACACAATTAATTATAATTAATCAAGCTTTATTAGAATCTTTAAACGTTTCACATGATTCCATTGAAAAAATCAAATTATTATCAAATAAACTTAATATTGGTCCAACAAAACTTACTGGGGCAGGTGGTGGTGGTTGTACATTCACTCTTATTACAAATAATGACAAATTATCACAATTTAAAACTATCTTGAATCAAGATTATCATTTTGAAACCATTGAAACACAATTAGGTGGGGCGGGTTGTCTCATCGTTCCAAATAATAAATTATCTTCAAGATTGATCCAGGATATTGATTCCTTGTTTAACTCTACTAACAATTTAACTAGATCACAAATTGATCAATTATTATTACCTGGTGTTACTCAAGTCTTACCATGGGAATGATTTAATTAATTTTAATAGAATTATATATTATAAAAGTAGCTTGTATTATTATATCTATATATAAAAGCATATCATATTATTCGGTAATGCAATATTAAACTTCCATTGATGTCAAATATATATATATATATATTGAGCTGTGTTGAGATTATTTATGTTAACATTAACTAGATTAGGAGATGATGTAATTGAATTTAAATTACACGACCCTCCGATTATAGATGTGGAGTCTTGCTTATTATAAAAGTTGGAATATTTCAATAAAGAATCCTGATATTGAGGATTGACAAATTCAATAGTAGTGATTAAAAATCTTGCAATCTTGTTTGTTGTATTCTTATCACCACGAAGAATATTCGCTGTCTTAAATTCAGCATGAATTAATGCATCGAATTTTAACAAGGACATCTTATCATGTAATTTTATATTTGTTCTTGGATGATTAAATAAAAATTTATTGGAAATTAAAGAATATAGTCTTGAATTTAGATGACATAGTGTCAGTAGTGTAGAAAGTTCCAACTCATTTAAAATTTTACATAAAATCTTATCAGGAAGTGATAGTAACGTTATTACTGTGGTATCATCTATCTTACTATTTTCATCCAACATAATGTTATCTGAAGATGGAGCTTCTTTTGTAGTTTCTGTTGCAATTGTTTCAGGAACTCCATCCAGTGTACCAAGCTTTTTTTGCATTGTCAGTTGTAGCATGGTTGTTATTCGTCAGAGAGAAGTACCTAGACCTTCCGAACAGTTGAAATCTTTTCATTTGACAGATTTATTTGGAATGGCAATGGATATGTTCTTTAACTAATAAGAAATAGCACTCAGTAAACACACGGTCACTATATTGCTTTAGGCAAATTTCTTACTCAATTCAACTATGGGTTAATCCACTTAAAATGTGCTAACTGTTTTGTATCTCTAAAGTCTCATTTAGATCTGCAAGTCCTCTTGATAAATTGTGTTTCTTATCACAAAATTTACAGACAAAAGATGTGTCCGCTCACGTGATATAGGAAATGTTAATGTAATACAAATGTTAAATATGATGCGCTCCACATGGATATGGCGAATTTTGTGGTTAGTAATTGTCACTTAAAATTATTTAAATAGATTCTAGATATGCTAGTAAGTTAAGTACGTTTTCAGGTGTCTTCCCTGAGTGTAAGGTCTTCAACCTACCGAAAAAAGAGATTCAATTGAGTTTTCTGTTACAAGAAGAACAGAAGAGTATCGAGTTTTTGAGGATACGATACGATGAATCTGGCATGTAATGTTTGCAGTAATTTTCCTGCCCTTTTAGAAGGTGGATACTTAAAAAATACATACGTTGGTACTATTAATAATGTTCAAAATCTTCAATGGGATTCAGGTTTTTTGGCACTCACTCGTCCGTTTAATGTTTTTTTGCACAATACCCCAATTACATACTCATTATTGTTCGATTTTATTCTAACTAATACTTTTAGGGCGTTACAAATCGACTTTAAAAAATTTAGATTTGAAAGGTAGCAGTATATTCAAAGAACAACTTGCACTTAACACCCTTCTCATATTGATACCAAACGAGGGTTACATTTGCTTTTGTTCTGAAGCATATTCTGTAATAAAAAGTCTTCCATTTAATATTTTTTAACAGAGGCAAGAGTTCATCTGTACTGAATCATGGAAAAGTCAGCTACATGCTTTTTAGGTACCCAGCTACATTTATCCAAATGAATTGGTACATTGTAGTTATACAAATTGGTTTCTTTCTTGTTGGAAATACGATCCCTGTCTTTATAACCTTACCTTCCATCATGTAAATAATCTTAGTGGCAACTTCAATGATAAAAAACACAATTTTTCTATCTTAATCCATTAAGTTAAGAGAAGTCTGACTCCAATTCTCTAGGGATCAAAACATTACCACCCCGAGAAGAATGAAACAGAATAAATTTGATAATTTAAATGGCAATGGGTGTAGGGATATCTTCTTCTTATGGCTCTCTCAAAATGTTACAATCAATGAAGTAATCGTATTGTCAATTTAACTAGAAAATTGCACATCCTGTAATAGATTAAAAATAAAATAATTTGTAATAAGTGTAATTCTTTGTCATAAATTACATACTTCTATATTAACTATGAAACCGACCCTCCCTTGGATATAATATAATCGGAAATAAAATCTGTATAGTGTAAATGAATTAGAATCAAGTTTTAAAGTTTTTCACTGAGATGAGTTTTTTCTTTATTACAATCGCATAGAATCTTGTTCTCTAAGGTCTCACAGAATCCGACCCCCTGTTGTCGTGGCTGATTGATTTTCAACAATTGTCTTCAAGAGTGACGCAATTGGTGGGGAAAAATATTTTATGAATCACAGAAACTAAAGATTTGCATAGAAAAAAATATGCAAACAAATGATGATATGTATTCATTTTATTCTATTATTCTTTAATTTAATCTTCTTCTTTACTTCCGGTGATTATTCAAATTATTGCAAACACCTTTTACTAGTTTAGTAAAAAGTTAATAGCAAATCAATGAATTGTTAAATAGATTGTTGTCTATTAAAAATTCTATTCTATTATTCTAATAAAACAAGGGATATTCTAAAAACAAAAAGTTTTGTCAAGCTGCTTCAGAAATTTCGCTAAGTGCACTGTATTAGGTAAAAAATCAATTATACTTTTTGTGGATCACAATATTACAAAGCTTAAACCCAATACTTGTAAGACTCACTAAACGCTTTTGCCCTTACTCAATTAAAACAATTCCCATGAAGTTTAATTTGTTACTACATGAAAAACAATTGTTTAACTGGATTCACAACAAGGGGTTCGTTTTGACTAAAAGCATGCACTTTAACTATCGACCTGAACACATTCTTGTTAGATTCTAGACCCTCGGCGGTCTAAAGCAAATCTTATATCTCCCAGCCGTAAGTTTCCTCTTTTGGTATTCGATTGTAGCACTACACCAGTGCAGGTGAAAAGATTTTCATCAAATGATGTAATCGTTTCTTGAAAAATATCCTTTTCTGGTAACAAATGCGTCTTTTTGCATCAAGTTATATTGGATTAGGAATAAGCTATTGTCCCCGGATGCAGATGTGGCGTTCACCGGCCAATTTACTAAATCGTCTGCAGATTTTCTTCTGTAAGCACACATTCAACAAATCCCGAATATTATTGTTGAAACACAGTCTCCTTGTTCGGTATTTGGAACGCTCAAATGCAACACATCGCATCTGCAGCTTGGATTCTCGCTATCCCATCACTCTAGCAGAATTGTCCAAACACATATTACTCTGAAAACAGCCACTTTCTCAGAAAACTCGCACGTTAATGTTCATTTTAAAAAGTCAAAAAGACAAAGATACAAAGATATACAAAAATTCACAATGTAAAAACCAGAAAAGCTTTTCCATTTAAAATTACATTCACTACATTATGCTCTTTTTACTAAGACTTTGCATGAAACCAAAACACATAATTATTTTATCAGGCACAATGCTCCTTTTTGTTCTAGAGGATGGGTGAATGCTGAAACCGGAAATTGAGCAACCTGCAAATCCTCCAATACTATTCTCTATCATACACACTACGAAATACATCTTTTCTTCTTTTTATCCTAAACAGGAAAACAGACTTTACGTAGAGACTCAAAACAAACACTCATCCGAAAGAAATTAACCTCATATCATTGAGTTATTGTCGACATTCCTACAATTATTCAAAACAAAGAAACAATCCTTCCACCGACTCCCTATCGGCCAGGCCTAGCCCCTAACATCCATGGTTCCAGTAGCCACTTCAAAGGACTTTCCTCTATTGTCACAAACGCATATCAAGCTTTACACGAATGGGCATAAGAGCCATTTCTTACCACCTACAATACCCATTCCAGGCTCCACAAAACATATAAAAGCTCAGTCCAATTCCAACTTATCTCAGCTGATATCCTTCCTCTCGAACTTACTTTACCTTTGGATTTCTACAAAATAAAAACATCATCAAATAGATTATTCATCTGAAACTACCAAAACTGTATTTCAAGAATACGTCTATTTTATTACTTTAAACAAAAAAATATAACATGAGATTTCCAAGCACATCAGATGCAATTGCCGCTTTGGCGTTCACTGCAACTGTTCATGCCCAACAAGCAGAATCCGTCCCAGAGGGGGCGTGTTCTTTCAAGAACTGCAATCCTTTAATCCGAGGTTCGATTGTCAAAAACTATCAGTTAGATTTTGGCGCCGAACCTTATCGTTCCCCACTATTTAACTTACACTATGATACCGATTATAAGCTTCTCGATCCGTATGATGCCAATGTAATTGTAAATCCTCTTCCACATTTTGTATTTCAATACGACTGTACTACTGGAAATTACACAAAATTAGCGTGTAATAATCCACATCCTGGTGTTGACGGTAAGTTGGAATGTACTGAAAATTATAAATGTTTAAATGATTATGGTCCTCAAATCAATCATTATGATGGTGGTTATTTTGATTCATCCAACGTAATTAGAGAATGGACAGGCTATTTTTTAGCTGAAAAGACAGATACAATTACTGTGACTTTGAACCGTTGCGACGACTATGCTGCTTTTTGGTTCGGTGATGGTAGTGCATTCCAGTGTGGGAATGAAGATGCTCACGATTCCAGCAACGGCCAACCATTATTGACTTGTTCAAATAATTCACCTTCCGTCCAACTTCCTGTGGAGGCAGGTTTCTTTTACCCACTCAGAGTTGTTTATGTTAACAGTAAAGATAATGGTGACTTTCATTTTACCCCAGAGGGAAGTGATGGAACTTTGTTAGGCAGGAATATATATAAAAATGTGAACGCTGATACTTGTGCTAAATCCAGCAGCTCTTCCAGCTCAAGCTCTTCTAGTTTAACTTCATCTTCTGCTGTCACATCTGCAGTATCATCTTCTGTTGTCTCATCTCCAGTCTCATCTTCTGTTGTCTCATCTCCAGTATCATCTTCTGTTGTCACATCTCCTGTATCATCTTCTGTTGTCACATCTCCTGTATCATCTTCTGTTGTCACATCTCCAGTGTCATCCTCTGTTGTCACATCTCCAGTGTCATCATCTGTTGTCACATCTCCTGTATCATCTTCTATTGTCACATCTCCTGTGTCATCTTCTGTTGTCTCATCTCCTGTGTCATCTTCTGTTGTCTCATCTGCAGTATCATCTTCTGTTGTCACATCTCCAGTGTCATCCTCTGTTGTCACATCTCCAGTGTCATCCTCTGTTGTCACATCTCCAGTGTCATCCTCTGTTGTCACATCTCCAGTGTCATCTTCTGTTGTCACATCTCCAGTATCACTTTCTGTTGTCACTGCTACAGTCGAAAAATCTTATTTGTCTGTAGCCACTGTCACTCAAGAGGCTGTAAAGACTGTTACAATTAATGGTGTCGTTACTACTGTTACTGCTAATGATAACGCAGATTACGGTAACGCAGAACAAGGGGCTGACCAAGCTTCTGGTTCTGATGACAGCTCTGGCTCTCCAAATAATAATCAACCACAGGAACCTGCCTCTGATAATAATGAAGGCTCCAATGACAATTCAGGTGCTTCTGGCGACAAGCAACAACAAGGTTCTACTCCAAGTGATAATGGTGCTTCTGGCGACAAGCAACAAGAAGGTTCTACTCCAAGTAATAATGGTGCTTCTGGCGACAAGCAACAAGAAGGTTCTACTCCAAGT
>JAKTQC010000062.1:0-56502 GCA_030558655.1 Monosporozyma yasuniensis | reverse complement strand
TCAAGAGAAGCCAACAAATACAACAAGCCCCGAAAAAAAATGTACAACTTGTGGTCAATTTGTGTCTAAAACAAGTGGCTGTAAAAGATGCAAAAGAAATAATTCGAAGAAGAAGAGAAAAGATATTTTTAAAACTGTAAAACAATAATCTATATACATTGGAATGTATAGTTATGTATTTTTGCAATCAACATTTCTATCTTAACAGAATGATTAACCAGTATTATAGTTGTAATTTATAAGCTAGATAACTGTTAATCAACAAAAAACTTCTGCCCTCCTTTAGGAAAATGTCGACTGACCTCTTTATATGGAGTATTAGTGACAACAATTATAATACCAGTTAATTAGTACAAATTCTGAACCTACATCTGATTACGATCACATTATTTGTTTGTTTTTTTATCAAAGAGGCCTGCACGTTCATAGGTATCAAAGCAGTCAAGAGGATAGAACAGCAACTGTCTGAGACAAACAACCTTGAAATGAATGTAAAATGAACCACTCGAAAAGTTAAGAAGAACAAAATTGTTAATTCTTGGAACATTTTAATGTTAAAATAAACATATCATTAAAGATATACCTACTTATGAATTAAGAAATTTATTCACATATTTTCATGAGGTCTATATTCTAATTGATCGATGAACCATTTTTTAAAAGAATTATATGATAAAACTTAAGTTATTAAAATGTTTTTTCTCTGTCTATATAAATGTTGAAAGAAAATAAAACTATATGTTTAGGGGTAACATCTATAAAATAATCATGCATAATCAATTATAATCATTCAATATATATTGAACTTTCAACTTGTTTTACATTATATTGAAACTTTTTGGTCTCTATTTTTTTCCGTACATGTTATGAATGAATTAATTCACTTATCTATCATATAATATTACGAAATATATATTGTTGTTTCAATATTTGGTATAGAAGATGTGCTTTTTGTGTATACTGTATTCTTTAGAGCAAAAAACTATAAAAAGATTTAATAATGTTGTATTAAAAATATATAGATTATTTGCACAACTACCTTCGTAGTATTGGTAATAATAAGATGATACAGTTGAATATCTTTTTCTATTTTTCTATATCTGGTATTGTCTTTCTAATTCTTTTAGAATCGTGTCTTGAAACTGATTAGAGGTTTGACCTTCAGCCCTTAGTTCTGTTTGAATTTTATCAAATTTGTCCTGAAAGTTCGTCAAACCTCTCATGATTGAGTAAATAAAGTTATCATAACCTGCTGGGGATTGAAAGTCGACACTCCTCATATTATTCAGAAAGAAGAGTAATTCGGCCCTTGATTGAGTCATCTCAGCACAGAGTTCCTGTAAAGCGCTAGAAGTGTCATCTAAACATTTATTGTCCAGCTGATATTGTTTTTCTGCTATTGATAGTATTGAATTAACTTCAGAACTAGCTTCATTGGAGCTCTTTGCTGAAATAATATTAACCGAATCACTGAATGGAAGATTATCATTAAGTTTTCTATGTGACAGATTTTCATCTGAGAGAATCGAGGAAGCGTCACAATCTAATTTCAAACTATTAACAGTACTTGATCCTGCAATTTAACAGAGTTCCCATTAGTATTATATTCAGTTACTTGGCTTTTAGTTTCCTTCGAAACTGTGACAAGGAGTGGTAATTGGTATTCAGTTTTCTATTATCTTCATCTCTAAGCAGTATCCAGGTACTTTTACGACGATTTCCCTCATCGTATAGAGTTTATACATATAAAGTAACTTTAGATAAATATCTTTCGACTCCAATAATGGAGTTATTTTCGTTGACCAATTTTTCAATAGATGAATCTAAACCAATACTACAAGTTTTGGTTGGAACATTAAATTTTATTTTGTAAATAATAGGAACTTTAATAATCGGTGCCAGCAATGGAGTTAAGCTCCGTTAAAATAACAGTTCACAAGCTGCCAATTTCACCAACTTTAGCTAAATGTGGCTTTTACTTAACCACAAGTTTAAGCAAGGTTACAAATGTTTACAATTGAATTGCTTCTTAGATTCTTCAGATTCTTTGATCAATTTATCTAATAATGGAGGATCCTTAATTTTCCTTGAGAAACTCTCACCAGTTTTATAGTTACGTCTTAAAACTCTAAATTTATTTTTTTAATAACTCTGAATCTTGATAATCTGTACCAATAATTTTATTATATTCTCTCACGACATCAGGCCAGGTATCCTCATTGGGGTCCAAATTTGAAAGGATGAGATTTAAACTTATCCATTAATGATATTAAAGTATCAGAATACGCACTTTGAAATTTGTCATATTCCTGTGCCAACTTTTTAAATAATTTGATATTTGTACAATCAGGCAATGTTCGGTCGCTCTCGTATATTTGATGAGCCTTTTCAAATTTTGACCTTACAGTTTTCTCATCTCTGCAATTTGTGCGCATTACTGAGTTATATTTATCCAAAATCTGATTCAAAATTGAAATAGTTGTCCAATTATGCAAATGAGGCTTATATATGTTGACCATACTGATAATTGTATCCAGTGAGTCTGAATTCCACTTTTGATGTGCCTGATTATATTCTTCAACAAACAGTTTTACCAGATAAGGTTTCTTACAATCTAAAGTGGATTCTTTACCCTCTCTGACAAGTTTCGCATTCTCAATACTTTGCTTCTTATCAACTCTGAATTTTTCATGGAAATGTCATCTACGGAATTGTATTCCTCTAAAATGTCATCCCAACATGGATACCAATCTTTATACAATTTCAACTATGATTTGGGCTTATCTGTCAAATCTATTAGTAAATCTATAGATATTTGAGAAGAATAAGTAGGTGTTGACTCATATTCTTTAACCAGTCTATCCAGAAACGTTGTATCAACTCTATCACTACGCATTTTTTACCTTCTTTATGGTCATAGTGTTTTAAGTTTGTTCCCATAATATGATTGTATTCACCTAGTACTGTAGTCCAATATACGCTTTTAGTTTTTAATGGTTTCAAAAGAACTTTGCATTTGTCCACTAGCTCTAATGTTGTATGTATTGCTTTATCTGTGGAAGGAAGAAATCTGTTATCATACTCCTCAATTAAACATTTAAAAGTGGTAATATCATTTTATTTATTGTCTAAGCTTTGGTTTTTCCTATATCGTTTCATGTTCTTCATAAAAAGCGCTTGTTATGTAGACGGATTGTAAAAAATGATCCCATGTCTCTTATTGTAGCCATTCATAAGTAGCCGCCATTTATTAAAGGCCCGGGCTTTGTTTCCATGTGTGGCTTGTATATATTCATTAATTCTAAAGCCAACTTGAATGATATAGTAGGGAGAGCAGAATAACCTTTCTCGTATTCTCTACTTATGCGTTGAAATAATTTTCGGTCTTGATATCTAATAAAGGCACTGTCCCCATTTCTAAACTGCTTAACAAGCTGCTCAAAACGTCTTTTTAAAGTCTGCTAATTTGTGTATGGATATTTTGAAAACGAATTATGCCCCTATATCAATAGTTTTCATCTGGTACCACGATCTTTTGGCGGTCTTGAAATCTTTTGAAATAATTTTGTATGGCATATTTAATATAATTCATTCGGCCGAAAACAGTTTTCTTGATTTAATTTCCTTTTTGTGAGATTTCAGAAGAAAATATGTCAGAGTAGTGTCAGATCGAATCAAACAGTGTCGTAAATAAACAAAGTTGCGAAGAGTAAAAGGAAGATACTATAAACATTTTAAGTTGAATAAAGAATTGTTATTTGTAACTAAACAGATAAATATTAATACCTATATAATAACAAAATAAATATAAAATAAGATACAGTCAATCAAGTAAATGTACGTTCTAATGGAGAGTCCCAGAACTTAGCTTCTAGCCCACAGACATCGCCATAAATCTTAATTAAGATGTCTAACTCCTCTTTTGGACAATCTTGAGCAACATGATTCAAGAAATAAGCACCTTTCCCAATAGACTCCTCAATTGGGATTGAAGAATAGAAATTGGTCCAATCTCTATAAATTGAACCTGGTTCTGGATCTGTTTTACCAACATAGAAAGATACTGCTTTACAATAACCGATCATACATGGACATAGAGCCATCATCAGCTCACGATAATTACCTCTTCTTGAAATATCCCCCATGTATCTGGAATACTCATTTAGTGCATCACTTCTTTCCACTTTGTTCATATGGTCATCGTCAGTAACACCAAAATAATCTCTTAATCTGTTCTTATGGCAAGCCATCGATTCCCTGATACGATCAAGGACATACAACTCCTTTTCAATATGAATCAAATCAGGAGCTTTAGCCGCAGAAATGCAGTGGAATCTAGCATAATCAGCTAAGTAATTATAATCCTGTTCAATATAAAACTTGAATTGTTGAAGGTCTAGTCTACTTTCAGCAACTTGCTTAACGAAGTCATGATGAACATAGTCATTCCAATGTTTTTCTACGTATGGATGTTCATTTAAATATTCCATAAATTGATGAGTAATGGATTTATCTTCAAGCAATTGCGGTTTAGTTACTAAAGCATGGGCAGTGAAACAATCATCATTAACCATATCAGATAATGGAACATACACGTTATGGACCAAGTTCAAGTTGGAGGAAATATCATCTTGGGATAGCAAAACTGCATTTTGAGTAAATTCTAAGGCACCATAAATAGCAAATGGTAAAGGATAATCATTAGCAATATTTGCAGAAATGGAAGCAATTAATGTTGAAACACTGGTTGACTCAAACTTTGTATTGTTCTGGAAAGTTAACACTTTGTCGTTAGAAGTTTGGTACAAAATATTGGTGAATTTATCTTCATTTTCAAAATTAATTAATGAAATATTTTCAATTCCCTTATCAGATGCCAATCCTCTAGAAAAAAGAATAAGTTCCTCGATGGAAGAAAAATGTAGATCTAATTTTGTCACATCTAAAACTAAGATATTGATATATTTACCTAAATCATTAACCAAAGCATCAAAATTATCTGCAGGTAAGATCGTACCATTGGAGACTAATGGTTTTTCTGATTGATTTAGTTTCTTGGCCAAAGTCTTAATTGAACTGATAGATAAATCACCAGTCTTAATAACGTCAACTTTAAATAAATCAATATGTTGATTAATTAATGATTCTGGAACTGGGATAACTTCCTCTCCAGCTTTCAAAGATGTGATGGATGAAAGAGAATGAGTCTTATGAGTGGTTAACACTTTGATATCATTCTCCACTTCCTCAGAGTTGGAAATGGTTAGGACGGTAGGGATTATGTCATGCTTTGATAGAACAAAGTATGGTGAGGGAGAATTAATTTCAAATTCAGTTATAGTCATTGTTGATGATGTATTACCTTAACTTCTTTAAAATCATTATCTAAGGTGAAAAAGGACATTACGGAAATGTATCACCCTAACATACTTATGCTGTCTTTATATATGTCAGTTGGTTAAATCACTTTTTAGTGCAGAGTCAAAACGTGTACATCTATATATTCTGTTAGTTTCTCTAAACTTTCTTGAATAAAGACATCGTGCTTCTCAATTTTTTAAAAATTAGATTAAGACTGGAAACTAAAAGCAGATTTAAGAAAAATTCTTATCAATCAATAGAAGGGAAGGGTCAGCTAGATAGTTATAGGAAATGTTTTCCTAAGGGACATGACAACTAATGGAAACTTTCAGAACTAAGTAATTTCGAAAATTCTCATAGAATATAACTTTTCTAGTTAATTTATCTCTTTTTCATATTTTAAAAGAAAAATATTATAATAATGGAATGTTTTTTTAGATGTAACATCTAACCAAATTTTTAATGACAAATTGTTGTTTTTTTTCGACTTTATGTATAAAATATATAAGGTAAAATATGTAAATATTATTACAAATGCAATGTTCTGTTTTTTTAGATATTAATAAAATTATAAACCAATACGTTGGTATGACGGGGGTATTAACAATGATCCAGACGGATTTTAAATCAATTATGGAATGTTTTTAAAAAATGTTTCAGTTGAAGATTCAAAATTCAGTTGTTTAAACATTTAAACCATATTTAGATTTTCTTCTGATTTGAGCACCATACTTCAAGAAGATGAATGGAACTGGAATCATGGCAGCGGCAAATAAACCTAATAATAAACCAGCCCAACCAATACCCATACCACGGAACATATAACCAGCAAATAATGGGAAGACAGCACCAAAAGCAGATCTTAAGAAAGTATTGGCAGCCACAGCGGAAGCAGCAACTAACAAATATGATTCAATGATATAATTCAAACATGGTAAGAAAATACCCATCAAACCAAACCCAATAAATGAACCAGCAATGGTTGGGCAAATCCAGTGAATCTTGTGTGGGTAGTAACCAGTCCAACAGAACCATAAGATACCAATAGGGAAGACGATACCAGAGACAATCATTGGATATAATCTGGCTTCTGGAACTAATTTACCAGCTTTTTTGACTCTATTCAAATAATCACCTTCACAATACCAAATAAAGGCGGCACAAAAAAGCATACCAATAATTAAAGCAATATATGGTAATTCACCATTTTCTGTAAATCCATAACCATAGACAAAGACGATTGGATAAGCTTCTAACATAAGGTATAAGATACCATAAACGAAAGAGTTGTAAATGGTGATGATTAATAAAGATGGTTCAGTAGCTAACATGATTAAAGGTCTAGTAATGGTCTTTTCAGCAATTTCTTTGATAGATAATTCAACATTTTCATGAGCAGCATGAATACCCCAATTATTAGTATCCTTTCTCATTTGTTTAGCCTTTTGTACTAAGATACTTGGATGATGAGTTTCTGGGAAAAATAAAACGACACCAGCAAAGACAGCACCTGAAAAACAACCGACAACATATTCTAACCATCTCCAAGTAGTTCTTTGTGCAATATAAGAACCCATGACTGGAGATAAGATTGGACCCACAAAGACACCAAGAGAGAAAAGACAAATAGCTTTACCTCTCATATTGGTATCGAACATATCAGCAAAGGCAGCTGGAACAACAGCCATTGGAGCAGCACCGATTAAACCACCAAAGAATCTACAAATGAAAATTGTTTGTAAATCTTTAGCAGTGGCGACAGCAAATTGAAAACAAGTGAAACCAAAGGCAGAAATGACAATAACACCTCTTCTACCATAAATTTCAGATAATGGAGCATAAATAATTGGAGAAGCAGCGAACCCAAAGACGAATAAAGTGATACCAAGAATGGCAACGACTTCAATGATACCGTAAATCTCACAAATTTGTGGAACAGCAGAAGCAAAAATACTACTCGCCATAGAAATACAAATACAATCTAAAGCTAAGATAAAACAAATTAAAAATTTTCTTTTACTAGACCAATTAAATGGATGTAAAGGATCATCTGGACCATCGAATGTGACTTCATAGTTTTCACTATTTGGTAAAGAAGGTGGATAAGCTCTACCACCACCCATTGGTAAAGTGTTTGAATAATCAACATCAATCTTTTCTGGTTCACCAACTGTACCAGTAAGAATCTTGGATAATCTTCTTTCATTTTCCACATTGGATTCAGCCATTGAGGTTAAAGTTGTCGTTCTTTGAATAGACATATTTGTTAATTGAGCTTCATGGTCATAGTTGTCTTCACCATTGTAACCAACTGGATCAGAGACTAAAGAAGCAGAAGAAGAGTGAGTTGGAGAAATATCATTTTCCTTCTGAGAACCTGAAGAAACCGACATATTTTGTATGATTTATGTGTTGAAGGTTCTTTCAAGTTATACGATGATTATCTTAAATTTGAATAACAAAAAAAAGGGAAGAGTTATTGTTGAGAAGAGAATCCAAACCAGCAACCGAATGAAAAATCCATCTTTCTTATATTTATACTAATTTTTTTTTTCAATTCACTTACTCATCTATCCTATAAGAAAATCATATTTCAAGACGATATAATGTCTTCAAGATCTTTGAGGGATGGCTCTAACAGAAAATTTTTCTTTTGTTTTGGTTTAGTTGTTCCGCTAGTTTCTTTTTTTTTCTTTAGTGATTTGTTTTTTAATTTACGCAATTCTATTGTTTAAAGAGGGCACCCCTCGACTGAAGAGTTCCTTTCCGTACTTCCGTCTATGACTCCCGCCCTTCTTCCGTCCAACGTGTATTGTTTCCCAATGATTCTTGGTCCGTTTAAAAACCGTAAACGCTACTTTTGTTAATGAAATAGTCTATTGTATTAATTTGCTTCATTTCCCTTTTCAGAAAACTTAATGCACTTGAAAAGAGAAACAATGGCCCATAATTGTCTTACACCATCATCTTGAAACCGACCAGGCAAATTACAAATTGTATAATAATCTGGTTTTAACAACTAGGTAAATAAATGTTTGAGTATAAAGTAATTAAAATGATACTATAGTGAAATAATATAAAATGGTTATAAGTTGATGTGTGTGTTGCTATTGTTTAGGACTTGTGGGGTTTTCCGTGGAAGTGGATTATTTTTTAATTTTTCCTTTTTGAAGCATATTAGTGGGCCCCACTTACTCATTGGGGCAATTTAAGCTAGTGAATACAATAGATTCGGACCAAGTGACGCAAAAAAAATAAGTGATTCAGGAGGATTTCTTTTTCCGCGGAAACCACAATAAAAAATTAGAGTATATTTTTGCTATTATTAGGTGTCCTTTTTTTCTAGCTTAGTAATAATTTTCATTTTATTTAATCCACGGAATCTAAAACTTGTGGCAACTAATAAAAAGTTATCTTGGTTAGACTAAACTTAATGACATTGCTTGAAATCGTTTATCCTTTTGCCGATTAATCGAAGAAGCCCGGGGATATAAGCACCAATCATCTTCTTTTTGATAAAAACTGATACCATTTTAATTCCCCAATCAAAGAATTAAAACAACGAAGGATCAAGAAAAATAAGGGATCGGTTACTATAAATAAGGTGATGTTGAGTGATTTTCAATTCTTTGATGATTTGTAATTTCTGTTTTAGAACTATTTGTTGTTTAATATCTCAACTCTCTAACTACCTTGCATTAATTCTTCATAATATCAAAGACCACCATACACCTTTAAAAAACAGCTGAACACTAGAACACAAAGTGTCAATTTAATATTCTGTCAATTTTTAAAATAATTTTTTCAATCCATAAGATGGAGAATTCTTGTCTCTTTAATAGTTTTGTAATATTTTTATATTGTTGATTTAAAAGAAGTTAAAATTTTAATTTAGGTAATCTCATGTCTTATTGCTGGTCTAAGATTTAACTTTCTAACCAATAGAATAACAATACTTTTTAATTTTATAATTATTAGAACAATTTATTTTTCTTATTCAAAAACTGAAATTTAAAACAAAATCCATTAATTCAACTTTTGTGATCTCAATATACTTTTTCAATAAATAAACCAAACCTTTCCTTTATTACCAATACATTTATAAATAAGTTACATTATAATGAATTTTTCTTTCTTATATATCTATTTAATATAAAAGTTCTTTATTTAAATTAAATAGTTGCAGTTTCTCTTTTCAAAAACTTATAAGTAATTGATTGTGGTTGCATATATTGAACTAAATTATCCCATATCGTTTTATTATATTTATTAATTTGTGTCTTTTCTTCTGTGGTTAATAAATCAATATTAATTAATTTCTTACAATATGGTACCATAGTAATATTTTCAAATTCTAAAAATTTAATATCACCAAATTTTAATTCAGGTTTACATTCTTTTACTAATAAATCATTTTCGATTCTAATACCATATTCACCATCTTTATAATAACCTGGTTCATTACTAATAATATTACCAGCTTGTAATGGATAATTAATTAAATGTGGTTTATAACCAATACCAATTGGACCTTCATGAACATTTAAGAAAGAACCAATACCATGACCTGTACCATGTCTATAGTCTAGACCACGGGACCATAAGAACTGTCTTGCAATAGCATCTAAATTGAAACCAGTGGTACCAACTGGGAATTTCGTTCTCTCTAAAGCTAAATTACCCTTTAATACTAAAGTATAATTATCGATTTGTTCTTGAGTTGGTTTAGTGAAATGTAAAGTTCTTGTAATATCGGTAGTACCTTCTAAAAACTGAGACCCAGTATCACATAAATAAATCTTTGATGGATCAATCATAGAAGAACCTTCACTTGGTGGTGAATAATGAATCACTGCAGCATTAGCACCGGTAGAAGAAATAGTTTCAAAAGAATTACCTTGAAAATGTTTTTGTGTCTTTCTAATTTCAATTAATTTCATAGCGGCCTTATATTCACCAATCAAAGCTTCTTTAACTATTAATTGTCTTTCTAACCAAGCAAAATATTGAATGATACAAAGAGCATCTTTAATTTGAGCCATATGAGCATTATTTATTTCATTCATATTCTTAATAGATTTAAAGAAATCAATTGGAGAATGAATGATTTTAAATGGTGTATCTTGAACATAACGGATGATTTGCCATGATGAAGTATCTGGAATTAAGAAATTATGAGTATCAATTGAAAATTTACTATTAGTACTAGCAGAATCAATAGTCGAACCACCAGTAGCATTTTTTGTTAATGTTGTAACAGTGGATTTAAGATGATCCCAAAATGATTTATAATCTTTTACTTGAATATTATTTTCTTTAAAATATGATTGAATTTCATCATTGAATTTATTATTTGTGAAAAGTATAGTTTCATTTGAATTAATTAAACAATAAGAGAAAAATACAGGATTATAATCAATATCAGAACCTCTTAAATTTAACAACCAACAAATTTCATCTAAAGCGACAACAATAAAAGTCTTTTCCATTTTTGGATTATTAATCTTTTCTAAACTATTATCAGAATCCATATTATGTAATTTTGTTAATAATCTTTCTCTTTTTGATTGGAAAGTTTCACCAGAAAATTCTTCAGCTAAATAAATTAAATCATTTGTTGGCCTTTCTGGTACAATTTCAAAATCATCCCAAATTAAATCAATTAAATTATCTTCAACGGGACATAATTCTAATTTATTACCAGTGGCAATAATTTTTTCATTATCAATATCAATTAATTTTTGTAAACTTAATTTAGCTTGATAAGAGATTAATTTTGGATCAATACCGATCTTAATAGTTGAACCGGATGAAAGACCTCTTGCCATGTCAACACATTCTTTAATACACCAATCTTGCCAAGTATATTTATCAACACCTTGTCTAATTAAAGACCAATTAAAATCTAATTCTTGTGAAGCTTGATTAAAATATCTCCCATCAGTAGATAAGACAGATTTCCCATCAAATTGATCTGGAGTAAAATTTAATAAGTCTCTTGTAATACATGCCACACCAGCAGAACCTGAAAATCCAGAGATAAACGCTCTTCTTTGATCAATTAATGCTACATATTCAGATTGATGTTCATCTTCACTTGGTACAATATAACAAGCTAAATCATATTGTTTCATTAATTTTCTTAATTGAAATAATCTTTGACTTGTATTAATTTCTTTTGTTGTTTGGCATAATGAATCCGATGAATAAATTGAATTTTGATCATTAAATCTTTCACCAGAGACATTAGTTGGTGATAACATAGTTGAGGTCATTGAACTACGTCTTTTTAATAAAACAGATGATGGATATCTATTACTTTCTAATCTTTTCATAAAAAGATTTGATCTTCTATTTTGTCTTGATAAAATCCCTGGAGAACAAGTACAATCACCACATGATCTTTGTGGTCTTGGTCTACCTAATCGTGGGCCAGCAGTTGCAGTAGCACCAGAAAATGTAGCAGTACCGGTAGAAGGAGCACCCATTATTGAAAATGATTTTGTTAAAGTGGTGATAAATTGTTTTTTAAAAATATTGATATAATAAAAATAATAATAATATCTTTGCTATTTGATATAAAAGAGTTTATATTAACAACCTTATATGGGTTTAAAATAAATTTATAATAAAACTTCAACAGAAATAACAATGAAAAGTGTACAATATATATATATATGTCAATATATCAATATATCTTATTAAAATTTGTCCTTAATTAAATGTGAATAAACTTGACTGTATATTCAATGTTTATTATAACATAAAGTTCACCTTCACAGTTAAATTGAAAATGACAAAGTCTTTAATTTATTTTTTTGCTCCTTAGAAAAAACCACTTAAAAATTTGAAATGTTATTTTTTACAATTTTTGCACCCATATGGAATATTAATATTCTTCAAAAATTTCGGTCGTTGCCCGGACAACGGTGTCCCAATGCGGTAATTCGGGCCTAAAAGTTGCCGTTGCCATGGCAACCTCAGTAATTACCCGATGCGGTAATACCTTCTGCGAGGTTGTTTTGGGCACGTGATGGTATTTATCGAACAGACCGACTTCTCGGCTTTATTACTGATATTCTCTTTAATGATTGGTCCAGCAATTATTTACAGCGGAATTTCAAATTTCACAAATAGAATTGGAATTTTAAGCAATAAATTAAATTATTGAGTCAATGATTCAATTCATTATTAGAATATGATGATAATGTATCTGTTGTAAGAATAAAAGTATATATTATCATTATTATAAGGATTACTAATTCATAAATAAACTATTTAACTTAAAAACAACGGGAAATACTATCATTCACAAAGAGTTAGTCATATTTCATATCAACATCATTTTAATAAACTATATAAAGAAGCATACTACCAGATTTATGATACTTTAATTCAAATATCTATACACTAAACAACTGCACAACACAAATACAACTATACAAATATGCTTAGACTTACACAAAATTCAAATAGAACATTACTACTGTCAAGACCCTTTTTACAAAGAGCAATAATGACATCAAATTCAAATTCAACGTCCCCTTTTAAATTTAAATTTATACCACCAATAACAAATAACGAATCTAATACCATACAACCCAAAAAATTAACTTCACATTCACTTCCATCAAAAGATATTTTAAATAAACATAATGATATTATTGAAAAGAAAAATATGGAAGAACAAGCAAAATTATTAAAAGCAAAAGAAATTATACAACAAGCAAAAGAAATGAATACTGCAAGCCCATTGAAAAAAAAGAAAAAAAGAACATTACGTGCTAGAAAAGCTGTTATTACATTAACACCAACAGCTATTACACATTTAAAAGCTTTATTAGAATTACCAGAACCACAAATGATCAGAGTTTCTACTAAGAACCGTGGTTGTTCAGGAACACAATATGACCTTTCATATGTAACTAAACCAGAAAAATTCGATGAAATTGTTGAACAAGATGGTATTAAAATTATTATTGATTCAAAAGCTTTATTTAGTGTTGTTGGAAGTGAAATGGATTGGATTGATGATCAATTAAATACCAAATTTATCTTTAAAAATCCAAATTCAAAGGGAACTTGTGGTTGTGGTGAAAGTTTTATGACTTAACTTCTTCCCTTTTACTCTACAACATTTTATGATTATATTCACAACTTATTTATTGTTAAATCTATTTATTATTTAAGCCAACCTACACAACTATTTATTAATACAACTATTTATCATTTTACTTTGCTTCTTCTATTAATTTCTCGAAGTTTCGAGAATCACCTTTAATCAACTGGAATTTTTCAGTTTTTTCCAGATTTTTCCACATAGTGAAAAATTAAAGGAAACGGTTCCAGAAAGGTGTCAAGTGATGATGAGGAATTTTTAAATGCAGGAGTTGAAGCTAAGGGGGAGGGAATAAACAAATAAGAAGGAGATCCTCTGTTAACAGCCAATTCATATATAAACAACACATATATAGTTAATATATTTCCAAATAACTTTTAATTCTACCTATATTTTCTATAGTAAAGTCATACAAATCAAACACAAATAGAAACATTATATTATTCTATTAATGAACGACGAAACACAGTTCACCGAAAAAGCTCTTTCGATCCTAACCATTGCACAAAAATTGGCTGAGGATCATCAACATCCACAATTACAACCAATTCATATTCTTGGTGCTTTCATTGAAACTCCAGAAGATGGGTCCATTGCCTATTTACAAAATCTTTTCGATAAAGCTCGTTACGATTATGATGCTTTTAAGAGATTAGTTAATAAACATTTAGTGAGAATTCCACAACAACAACCTGCTCCACAACAAATTACTCCAAGTTATGCTTTAGGTCAAGTCTTACAAGAAGCGGCAAAAATTCAACAACAACAAAAGGATTCTTTTATTGCCCAAGATCATTTACTTTTCGCTTTATTTAATGATTCTTCTATTCAATCAATTTTCAAAGAAGGTGCTATTGATATCGAAGCAATTAAACAACAAGCTTTGAAATTGAGAGGTAATCAAAAGATTGATTCTCGTGGTGCTGATACAAACACTCCGTTAGAATTTTTAAGTAAATATGCCATTGA
Source organism: Monosporozyma yasuniensis (assembly GCA_030558655.1). Classification (NCBI taxonomy): domain Eukaryota; kingdom Fungi; phylum Ascomycota; class Saccharomycetes; order Saccharomycetales; family Saccharomycetaceae; genus Monosporozyma; species Monosporozyma yasuniensis. Next base: position 42,053 of record JAKTQC010000062.1, on the reverse strand, counting down.
TATGACTGAACAAGCTCGTGAAGGTAAATTGGATCCCGTTATTGGTCGTGAAGAAGAAATTAGATCTACCATTAGAGTATTGGCCAGAAGAATTAAGTCTAATCCATGTCTTATTGGTGAACCAGGTATTGGTAAGACCAGTATTATTGAAGGTATTGCAGCAAGAATTGTTGATAATGATGTTCCAACTATTTTACAAAATTGTAAATTATTCAGTTTAGATTTAGCTGCATTAACTGCAGGTGCTAAATATAAAGGTGATTTTGAAGAAAGATTAAAGGGTGTCTTAAAAGAAGTTGAGGATTCAAAGACTTTAATCATCCTTTTCATTGATGAAATTCACATGTTAATGGGTAATGGTAAAGATGATGCTGCTAACATTTTAAAACCTGCTTTATCTAGAGGTCACTTGAAAGTTATTGGTGCCACTACAAACAACGAATATAGATCTATTGTTGAAAAAGATGGTGCTTTTGAAAGAAGATTTCAAAAGATTGAAGTCTCTGAACCAACTTTGAGACAAACTGTAGCTATCTTAAGAGGTTTACAACCTAAATATGAAATTCATCATGGGGTTAGAATCTTAGATAGCGCTTTGGTAACTGCTGCTCAATTGGCTAAACGTTATTTACCTTATAGAAGATTACCAGATTCTGCTTTAGATTTGGTCGATATCTCCTGTGCCGGTGTTGCCGTAGCAAGGGATTCCAAACCAGAAGAATTAGATTCTAAAGAACGTCAATTACAATTATTGAAGGTTGAAATCAAGGCTTTAGAAAGAGATAAAGATGCTGACTCTACTACTAAGGGTAGATTACAAAAGGCTAGACAAATGGAAGCTTCCTTAGAGGAAGAATTACAACCATTAAGAGATCGTTACAACGAAGAAAAACATGGTCATGAAGAATTAACTGAAGCCAAGAGAAAGTTAGATGAATTAGAAAATAAGGCAGCAGATGCTGAACGTAGATATGATACTGCTACTGCTGCTGATTTAAGATATTTTGCTATCCCAGACATTAAGAAACATATCAATGATTTAGAAAATCAAGTCACTGAAGAAAATGAACGTGCTGGTTCTAACTCTATGATTTCCAATATTGTTGATTCTGAAACCATTTCAGAGACTGCTGCTAGATTAACTGGTATTCCTGTGAAGAAGTTATCTGAATCTGAAAATGAAAAGTTAATTCACATGGAAAAGGAATTATCTTCTGAAGTTGTTGGTCAAATGGATGCTATCAAAGCTGTTTCCAATGCAGTGAGATTATCCAGATCTGGTCTTTCTAATCCAAGACAACCAGCATCTTTCTTATTCTTAGGTTTATCTGGTAGTGGTAAGACTGAATTAGCCAAGACTATTGCCGGGTTCTTATTCAATGATAAGGATATGATGATCAGAGTAGATTGTTCTGAATTAAGTGAAAAGTACTCTGTCTCAAAATTATTAGGTACTACTGCCGGTTATGTTGGTTATGATGAAGGTGGTTTCTTAACTAATCAATTACAATATAAACCATATTCTGTGTTGTTATTTGATGAAGTTGAAAAGGCCCATCCTGATGTCTTAACTGTTATGTTACAAATGTTAGATGATGGTAGAATTACTTCTGGTCAAGGTAAGACAATTGATTGTTCCAACTGTATTATCATCATGACTTCTAATTTAGGTGCTGAATATATCAACTCTCAAGAAGGTGCTAAGATTAAAGATGAAACTAAGAATTTAGTTATGACTGCTGTTAAATCACATTTCAGACCAGAATTCTTAAACAGAATTTCAAGTATTGTTGTGTTCAACAAGTTGTCTAGAAAGGCCATCCATAAGATTGTTGACATTAGATTGAAAGAAATTGAAGATAGATTTGAGGCCAATGACAAACATTACAAGATGATTGTTTCACCTGAAGCTAAAGATTTCTTGACCAAATATGGTTATTCTGATGATATGGGTGCTCGTCCATTAAACAGATTGATTCAAAATGAAATCTTAAATAGAATGGCAATGAGAATTTTAAAGGGTGAAATCTTAGACAAAGAATCTGTTAAGGTTGAGTTAGTACCTGGTAAAGAACGTGGTACTGGTTTAAAGGAAAGTGAAGAAGAAAGATTAGAAGTTTTACCAAATCACAAACCAAAGCACCAAGAAAAGGCTGATAACTTAAGTGACGATTATGATGAAGATATGGATATTGATTTAGATTAATATAAATTATCATAACCTTAAAGTTGCCTAACATTTTCTTATCTTTTTTATTTACATTACTATATATATACATTTACATTATTAATAATATTATTTACATTTTACATTTGGGTTAATAGGAAATTTACCAGATTGGGAGTTGACTACTCAATTTGAAATTCAGTAACATATTATGATTCAGGTTCTAGTGTTCATTTTCTTAAGCAATATCATCATAAAATATGGTCATTATTATATACTATGGCCACTCCTTTTTATAATTTCAGGACGTTGAACCATTTCCCAGATCCAATTTCTTTTATCACCCAACTTCATTCAAGTCATGTGGAATTTGTTAACTGAATAACTCAATTATTTCCTATCTACTATACTGTTAATCAAATATGAATTTTTGATACCATTATTCCAGTCGATTAGGTGTTTTTGATTACTGTTTTACGAATCCTTATATATTTTCCGGGAAATAAATTGCCTTGAAATTTAAACGAGCTAAAGGAAAGCTGTCATTTGAACGATTTTAAAGGCCCTCAATAATTCGTTTAAAGTTTGAAAAATAATTAACCTACCATTATGAACTAGATTACACGGATAATATTTTCAATAAAGCAATAGTTCAACATGCAATAGAAGAAGACATTTACATATGCAAGTAATATAGTTATAAGTAAGAATATTAAATAACAAATTTGAACTCAAATTACTTTTACTTGAGTCTCATTAAACTTAAAACTAAACTTGATATTTTTGTTCTTGGTATATTTTCAATTCAATCTTAAATTTCAAAATATCTACCAAATTATCTCACTACAATAGACCGTAACAATAGGTTCCCTTCTCACTTATTTCCATCTTGCTATTACAATGTGCTGGAAAATAAATGTTTGTTGAGAATTTGAAAAAAACAAAAATAATGGAAATTATATAAGAGTTGACATAAAATAATAAGCCGATTATGCCCTTATATTCAACAAATAAACTCTTGTTATTGGCATATCATCTATTTGAAACAACTGAAACTGCAAAAAAAAAAAAACATACAAAATGGCTGATCCAAACGATCTACTGGCGGATGAAGAGTTTTTAAGAATTCAAAAATTGAATTCCATAGAAGCTAATGAAAAGAGAAGATCCATTGTTTATGACAAGCCTGTACCTGGATTAGATCTTGAAGATACAATCGACCCGGACTCTTCTACTGAAGAACAAGTTAAATTTACAGAAGATATTACAAATATTTTATCGAATCATGAAGAAAAGGATAAAAAATCAGTTCAAGATGAAGTTTTGAAAATGTATTTGAAGAAACTAAATAAGACTGAAAAATGTAGATATAAGAAAGGTCGTACTAGTGGTATTTCATTCTTCGCTGATGTTGGATTCGATACAAGACCTACATTATTTGATTCTGTCCTTGTGAATCCATTCTTCACCTCTTTTGAAGGTCCTGTTGTCGAAAAGCAAATGAAAAGTATGGAAAAGAGCAATAAAGATAAACCTGCTTCAGAAAAGAATCCAGTTACTGATTTTAAATTAATGGATAAATTAAACTCTGATTTCTCCGGTATTTATGTGATCATGTGGATGACATTTGGTTGGACTGCCATGCGTGGTATTCTTGATTATCTCGTCTTACATAATGGTGATGTTACTAATATTGCTGTGGTTAATGTTATGACCGAAAGATTATCCACTGTTTTCTACACTGATGTTTCGATGTGGCTATCCAGTTACTTTGTTGTGTTGGTTCAAAAATTGGTTGAATGGAATGTTATTCCATGGGAAACTACTGGTAGATATATTACCGTAACTTTTGAATTTTCACATTTTTTCTTCTACCACTTCTTAGTTATTCATTATTTCAAATTAAACTGGATATCAAGAATTTTTTTCTTCTTACATTCCATGGTGTTCTTAATGAAGATGCATTCATTCTCCTTCTATAATGGTTATCTCTGGAATATTACTGAAGAATTGAAGTTTTCTAAAGCTAGTTTAGCCAAATATAAAGAAGTTGCCTCACCAGATGTTATTGCCACTTTGGAAAGAAGTCAAACCTTCTGTGAATATGAATTATCCACTCAATCTGCTTCAATTAAGTTCCCAAACAATATTTCTGTAGGTAACTATACCATGTTTTGTTTATTCCCTACTTTAGTGTACCAAATTGATTATCCAAGAACCAAAAGTATTAGATGGGGGTATGTTTTCGAAAAACTTTGTGCTATTGTTGGTACATTTTGTTTGATGATTATTACTGCCCAATTATACTTATATCCATACGTTAAACGTATCACGGAATTGACTAAAGAGTCATGGCCAAATATGTGGGTCAGTACTATTCACTATTTCTATTTACTAGTTGATTTATTACCTGGTTTTGCTGTTATCTTTATGTTGACCTTCTATTTCATTTGGGATGCCTTATTGAATTGCGTTGCTGAATTGACCAGATTTAGTGATAGATATTTTTACGGTGATTGGTGGAACTGTACTACATTTGCAGAATGGTCACGTATCTGGAATGTCCCAGTACACAAATTTTTATTAAGACACGTTTTCCATAGTTCTATGAACCATTTTAAGATATCTTCTTCAGCTTCTACTTGGATAACCTTTGGGCTAAGTTCTGTACTACATGAATTATCTATGTATATTATTTTTTTGAAATTTAGACCATACATGTTCTTATTCCAAATGACTCAAATCCCAACTGCTTATTTCAGTGCAAGACCTCCATTCAAAGATAACCAATCTCTATGTAATGTTTTATTTATTTTCGCCGTCTTCTTTGGGATGACTACGTTGATGTGTTTATACTTGGTGTACTAATTCATTGGGTGTTCAGAATTGATGATTATAACCATATAGACACATATTTATTATTATATAGATTACGAATAATGATCATTTAACTATTTTATAAATTTGCGGTTTTCTTACTTTGTAGTAAGTGAGAGTTGCCTTTTTAGTTTAATATACTTCCCAAAACGGTATCCTTATATCTTCTTTACGCGTCAAAAATTTAAGCGCCAAGGTCTAATCTAATTTTTCTAATTTTGGAGAAATCGCCACTGGAACTCCGGTTTTGAAATGTATATAAAGTGAGAAGAAGCAGCAGTTCTGGGATGAGAATTAAACCTCACTTTTCTCTTCCTTCTCATTTACTATTTTGTTTATTTGTTCATTTTATCTAACATTCATCACCTGAATATACCAACTACAGATTTAACTACTTTTTGTAAGCTCAAGTGAAGGAGGTACACTATTCCACCCTTGTTTTCCTATATAAACTCAAATAAATATATATATCTGAATACTTCAAAAAAAAAAAAATTTACAACCTAAACATTGTTCAAATTTGGATATTATATATTTAATTTTTACAGTTCCTGCTATCCCATAATCGGTGCTTTCTATTTAACCATCTAAAATTTTATATTCCTTTTAATCTAATTTTGAATTTATTTATTATCTTCTTCGAGGCCACAGAATTAGTTTATTAATTCCCATTCTAAATTCAACAAACTCAGAACCAACCAAGATGTCTGAACAAGAAAATTTATGTGAAACTTTGAATTTATCTGTTACCAAGAATGAGATCATTCGGGCAAATTTTGATTCTTCTGTCAATTTAAAAGAAGATCAAAATTTACTGTGTCATGAATCTCTTAGTAATTTGCTTCCAAATGAAGTTTCATCTGCAGAAGATACGACTGACTATTCGTCTTCTGCAGATGATGATTCGGATTCTACTGAAAGTGATGAAGACGATGAAGACAGTGGCTCATATAAGACTCCATCCTTAAAATCTTCTGAATCTGATCTTCACGTTTCTTTAAGTAACAGCGATTCTGAGGCTCCAATCACGAATTTTAATAAACTTACTATAAAAGAGAACACCACCAACACTAAAGTAAAAGGGGATATGAAAATTAAAGGTAGACCATCTTCATGTATCTTTGTTGCATCCTTAGCCGCCACTTTAACTGATGATGAATTATGTCATTCCGTTACGCAAAGATTTAAAGATTTTGGAAATTTAAATGGAGTTAAAGTTTTACGGGATACTCAGAACAGACCATATGCTTTTGTGCAATACTGCAATGATCATGATGCTCAAAGGGCTTTGAACTTATCTCAAGGTACATTATTGAATGACCGGATAATTAGATGTGAACAAGCCAGGGTTAATCGTACTCTTTACATTTCATGTAAGACCCGAATTTCTTGTCGTGAAATTGAAATATTCTGTGAAAAATTTGGCGAATTAGAGCAATTAGTACCTAGTTTAAACCCATGTCCAAGTGATTCAAATAGTTCAAATCATCCAAAGAAACAATTGCTACCAAATTTCAAATTGATTGATCCCTCTACTTACAAAATTGAATCTTGGTTTGCACAATTTGCTTACAGAGATGACGCGATTAGAGCGTTTGCTAATATTAAATCTGAATTAAATTGGACAGTTCATTGGGTTCAAAATGTGAGAGTTCCAAAGAGGTACAACTTGTTATCTTCCTCTAGAAAGCAAATGCAGGACTTCCAATCCAAACAGACTGCTTATCAAGAAACAAGTGATGAACTTAGTGACCCTAAGATTTCCATTGACAGAAAATCAGTCTTTGTGGGTCAATTACACAAAGACACCACAACTGAATTATTAACTGATCATTTCAAGACTTATGGTAGTATATTCAACTTAAAATTATTCCACAAACCAACCACCATTTTCGCTTTCATTGAATACGATGATGAATCATCTGCTGCAGCTGCTTTAGAGAAAGAAAATCACTCTACATTTTTGGGCAAAACAATTCATGTCCAATACAAAGAAATCAACAATTATGGTAGATATGTGAGAAGGGAAACAAGACTTGTTCATCGTGATGATAGTTATTCACGTTCACACAATACCAATTTCTATGTCAGTCCACAAATAACTTTTGCACCTCCACCAATCAATATTACTAAGCACAAGAATCATGGTAGTGCTTCCATTGGAACTGAACCTGGTGTCTATGTGGATCCAATTGCTAAGGGAGATTATAATTTAAGACGCAATTCATTACCGGTTCACTATACGCCTTTAGTGTCAAAATGGGGTCCAGTAAAACCTGTGAAAGTTGATGAATCCATTCGAAATGAAGAAAACATTACGGTAGAAAAACCTGAGACATATAATGATGATGATTCTGAAGAGGAAGAGGATGTTGCTGAAGATGTTGATAGTTCTGATGAAACATCTTCTGATACACTTCAATCAGGATGCGATACCGCTGATTTAATTGATGATCAGAGCCACATTAGTATGACTTCTTACAATGGTTCATCTAGAGGCAGCTCTAAATACAGTAAGGCCAATAATTACACTCATGGTAAATATGACAGTAATGATAAAGCTTTTAGTTACAAACCAAGAAGGTATTCGCATCCACCAAATCCATATTACCAACCAAATTATTTTGTTGGGTATCCAGGTTTACAACAATCAAATAATCAAGCTTTATTAATGTATTATCCACCTTTGCCAATGCCACCACCAGAGGCATTAAATCAATCGCCATATTATCAGCCTAATCATCATGTCCAACCTTATGGTACAAACATGATTCCCATGATGATGCCACATGGACGTGTACCACCTCCTCCTCCAATTCCAACTTTACCACAACAACATCAACATTTATTACCACCCTTATCGCCAAATGGTATGCCAGCTTCATTAAATTTTACCAATTCAAGTCAAGATAATTGTGAGTTCAATTTCAATTTTCAAAGAAATAATAAAGGTAATTCAAATCATGTGTCATTTGAAGAAGATGATCACTCAGGTTCATCTGGTAATTACACTGATAGTGACGTTGGTATTAGTAAGAATAATAGATTTCAAGATTTGCTACGTAATCAAGTTCCAAGTTTTAAACCAAACAGTTGTATGGTAAATGAATCAGATGGATATGATGGAAATGATACCCCAGAATATTTAGATTACTAGTCCCATAACATGACTTACAATTTGCTAATAATAATATTAATTTTAAAATTTGCTATACAATAATATAAAAAAAAAAGCTATATAGTTATAATAATTAATATCAATACTAATAATATTCATAAATCTGTTTTATGTTTAATAGTTAAAGAGAGAGAGAGAGAGAGAAAGTAATCAATTAAATTAAATTGCTTTCTTACCAGTGGAAGTAGAAGATGAGGTGGAAGAAGATGGATGGGCAGCTCTTGGAGTAAATTGATATTTAGAAATTTGAATTAATTTTAATTTCAATGTGTTATAAGTCCTCTTAACAGATGGTGGAATAGATGGATGACTAATAATACCATCTAATCTAACTCTCCATTGAGAAAAGACAGAAGTTAGATATTTTGAATTTTCATATCTAACTTTAATGAAAATTGAATAAATGACTAACCCAATCCATGAATTTTTGTACCATAATAAAGCTTTAAAAATTGATTGAACAAGAATTAATAATTCAATTGAAGCAACCCAATACATACATCTTTCATTATAATCTTTGCTAAAATTTCTAATTCTAACAATCCATGAATTTGTTTCATTGAAAAGGAAAATTTTTGGTAAAAACACAGTTTCTAAATATCTTAATCCATGGAATAAAGAGAAAATAAAATATGGTAAAATTGTAATACTACTTTGTGGCATAAATAACCAAATTGAAGCTAAGATGAAATAAAAGAAATTTTCATCATTAAATAAGGAAGCTTTAATTGATTGAATATTAATTGAATGTGTCTTTAAATAATATTGTTGATATAAGATAATACCAAATGATTCTAAAACGGCAACGTAAATAGCTCTATAAAGGAAATCACTAAAAGTTAAAAGATATAATGGAGTAGATAATATGACTACTAAATGACCAGAAAACCAAATAAATTGTAAAGTATTGGCCAATTGAAGAAACCTTTCAGTTGGAGATTGTTGTTTAGGTTGAGTTCTAGTTGAATGTGGCATTGTGTAATGATTCTTATTTCTTTGTCTTCTTTGTGACTTATAGGTTGCAAAGAAATGGGGAGTTTAAAAGTGTTAAACTTTAAATTTGAAAAATTATTTGAATTTTCAATTTTTCACACCTTATCAAAACATATCCTTTAAAGGTATGATTAAAGACTATATTGAAATTAAATATTTATATACAAACGTGTTACTTCTTCTTTGGTTTCTTCTTTTGAATTAAACTTGACAAATCATTAACATTTTCATCTTGAATTGAATCTGTTGAGATTTGACCCAATGCTCTTTTCAAGACAAAATCAAATTCAGGATGTAATGATCTAATATCTTGTGAACTTTGTGTTTTTAATTCATCCATTTCTTCATTTAATTCTGGTAAAATAGCGGAATATTCTTTATCCTTTGATGTTTTAATTAAATCAATTGCTTCTTCTAACTTTTTTTTATAAATTGATAAATATTTTGGTGATGATATAGCATTATCACTCCATTTAATCAATTCTGTAATCCTTAAAAGGATACAAATTTTGCCATTATAATCTGTTTCGCTGGAATTATTCAATGCCATATTATAATAATTTATTGAATCCTTAATATTATCTAACTCTTTAAAACAGTCTGCCAAGATAATGTATATAGAATTTTGACAATTATTTTCATTATTGAATTTATTTATAATAGTTAATATGAAATCTGTTATTGAATGGAATGCATTTCTACCACCAGTTAATAAATCTTGAAAATTTGTAATACCCAGTTGAGATTCATCATTATCATTATCACTTAATTCATCTTCTTCTTTCAAACCAAATTGAAAAAATTTAGTATTTTGAACTTTATTTTCTTGTTCATCTTCACTTTCACTATCTTCTTCCATATCACTATCTTCTTCCTCATCCTCGCTATCGTCAGCAAAAATATTGTCACGATTAATCTCTACAGCATAACCAAATAAAGATTGTAAAAATTCCACCATCAAAGTACCATTAAATAAATCTTCATTAATCGTATTTCCATTAGAGATATATTTATTCATCAATGGAACCCAAAAATCCATTGATTTGACATATTCTTTCTTGTCAGAGGTTTTAATAGCCTCATTGTATAGTGGATCTTGTAAGTAAGCCATATTGCCTTGTTATATGTTGACTTCACTCTGTTTAACTCTGGCGTTTGTATGGTTTTTAAAGATTAAATTGCAATTTCAAACGCGTTTCTTCTTTAGAAATCAGATTTTACAAATTTAAAGTCTTCAGCGGTTAATATTTTGTTATTACATAGAGAAGAGAAGAGACATAATAATAGTATTGGGATATGGAGAGAGAGAGAGAGAGAATGTGTGTGTGTGTGTATGGGGGGGGGGTAGTTTGGTGATTGGAAAATAGAGTCAAGTAAAAAACTATATCAAACAAGTCTAGACTCAGTTTAGTTTGGTAGGGTATATTCAGAAAAAGTAGACTCAGGGGACACTCCACCAAGACATACAGAAAACAAAGAAAACAAAGAAAACAAACATTGCTAATTTAAACCAATACACGAATACCATTATGACTACATACAGGTTAATATAGCAACACATTGTTGCTATTATAGCAATATATCAATAGAATATAGCAATGGTATATTTGTTACCCCCAACCACGTGACTCACGGACACCTCTTTGCGAATTTTTATTTTTTTTTTTTGAATTTTGATAAATTTTGATGAAATTTCGATGAGTATTTGCAATTATTGTTGCTTGATATATATTAAGAGTTGAGACAACGATAGATATTGCAATTCTATTGAGGGAACGGAGAAAGGTAGAGGTAGTGGTAGTAACATCAACAACTCAACGATGGCCTCGCAATCTGATCAAGAAACACTACCGTATTATAATGAGATACATCAATATTTCTTAAATTTATCAAATTTTTTAAATATAACAAGTTCAAATGATAATAATGAATTTAATAAAGATAGATCAAAATCAACAAGAGCACAAAAGGCTAGAAGTAAATTATTAAAATTATCTCCATTACAATTTTATGAATTATGTACAGATGTTTCGGATGAATTAAATAGAAGAATAAGGGAAACAGGTGGTGAATTTAAACAACAAAATAATAACGATAATAAAGATCAAGATTATCTTTTACCAAAATCTAATTATCATATGAAACGTAATCAAGCAAGACAAAAATTATCAAATTTATCACAATTAAGATTTAATGATTTAATTGATGATATTTTATTTGAAATTAAAAGAAGAGATTATCATATTATATCTGCAAATGCAACACCAGAACCAATTGCAGATTTGCCAATTACAGACCTACCTGAGCCAATTGCAGACTTACCAATTGCTGAACCAAAAATTGTTAATGAGAATATTGAACCAAAGGTAGTCACTGATACTGAACCAAATTTAAAAAGTGATAATACCACAAGTGATAATGTAAACACTTTAGACACAAATGTTAGTATTCCATTACCTTCCATGATTCAATCTTCTTTAATAATACCACAAAAGGCTTCGATTGATTGGTCTGATGAAGATGAATCAATTGATAATAAACATTTATCAACAACAAATAATATTGAAAGTGAAGATGATAATGATATTACTGAAGATTTTATTAAATCAAATGAAATTAATAATCCATTTAATAATACTACTACAAGTACTAATCAAGGAAGTAATAATAATATTATTAATATTCCAAATATTATTGAAGGGCCACCTGAATTATCAAACACTCCAATTAATAGAACTGATACTAATAGTCCCAGCATTAAACAAACACCAAATGAAGATCTTACCGCACAGGATACAACAACAGAAGATGAACCTTCATTTTTTAATAATAATACAACAAGGGAAGATATTCAACCATCAGAAATTGAAAGTAACAATGAAAATGATGAAGGTTTTAATAATTCACCAATAGAAGTAGTGGAATTAAAAAAACAAATCCCACCTACTATTGATTTACCAAAAACCAATAATACAATTCCGCCACAACCATCTTTACCACCACCAAGTCCTGCATCACATCTTCAAAATGAATTAATGTCATTGAATAAACAATTAACTGCTTTATCAATTGAAAATGAAAATTTAAAGACCAAAATATCAAAATTAGAAATACTTAATAATAAAAAGAGTAATAATAATATCATAACTGTTAATAATGACAATATTACTCAAAATACTTCGACAAAGAGTAATTATATTGTAAATAAATTAAAACAGGAAAATATTATTAAATATATTACTGAAGATGGTATCATACCCGAATCTTTAATTATTCAATTATATGATTTAATAACAAAATTTTATCAACAAATTGATGGTAATAAAAAAAATAATAATACATTAACTGATTCATCAAATTTTGGTGAAATTTTATTTAAATTATTAGATGATTTTTACAAAATTGTTCTAACTTTAATTGAATTATTAGAAAAAGCTAATGAAAAGGATATGATTATTGGGTTAAAATCAATCTTTTCACATTTTGTCACTACAACAAAATATTTTGCCTCATATCATCATATCTTACCTGATATTGTTATTATCTCCACCATTAATGAATGTGTCTTTGTGATTACTGATATTATTAATATGTTAAAAGTTAAACAAGATGATTCCATAGCAAATGCATCCTCTTCTAAAGACGAGAACTCTGTTATTAACATTTTTGATAGATCAACAGGTGTACCAATGACTCCATTACCAAAGATTAACACTTCTACAAATTCATCTGGTATTAATAATTTAGAAAATTCTCCAGTTAAACCATTAAAGATTATTGAAAAAGTTGCAAGTAGTCCCTTAATTAACGGTACATATGAACCAAAACCTATGCCAAATCCATTAAGAAAATCTTCAGGAAACGTCTTATTGTCATTAAATAATATGGTAAAAAAGAATTCAAATGAAAAACTAAATTCAAGATCAAATAGTGATGATTCTGTTTCATCCTCAAATCAATCTAGTACTCAAGCAAAGAAGACAAATAATTCTTCTTTAGTGAAGAAAATGTCTTTCTCTTCTTCATCTGATGAAAATAATTCTGAAAGTGAAAGTGATGATGATGATACCAACGAATTATTATTAAGATTGAAACAACAACAGCAACAAGGTAAAGAAGTTAAACCTGAACCATCACCTTCAAAAAAGGATACACAAACTACTGATAATGATTCGACTATTTCTGGTAATAATGTACCAGATTCTAATGTGGTTCCTCAAACTATTTCCAACAATAATGTATCATATTCTAATGTGGTTCCTCAACCTATTTCCAGTAACAATGCATCACATTCTGATGTGGTTCCTCAAACCATTTCCAGTAACAATGTACCAGATTCTAATGTGGTTCCTCAAACTATTTCCAACAATAATGCATCACATTCTGATGTGGTTCCTCAAACCATTTCCAGTAATGATGTATCACATTCTAATGTGGTTCCTCAAACTATTTCCAGTACCAATGTACCAGATTCTAATGTGGTTCCTCAAACTATTTCCAACAATAATGTATCATATTCTAATGTGGTTCCTCAACCTATTTCCAGTAACAATGCATCACATTCTGATGTGGTTCCTCAAACTATTTCCAGTAACAATGTATCACATTCTGATGTAGTTCCTCACATTATTGAAATTGATGTGAATAAAGCTCCTAAACCAACAGTTACTAAGATTGATAATGTTCCAACACCACCTGTTCAACCAGATTTCAAGACAAGGTCTCCTGGCTTAAACATTGGTGGATCATCTCCATCAGGAAGATCTCCATCTTTCAAGCCTATTAAAATCACTAAATTAGAATCTAGTTCATTAAAGAAAGTCGATTTAAGTTCAAAGGATAAACAAAATAAAGATATTACTGGTCTTGGAATAACCCTTAATAAAGATGTTTCTGGTAACTCTAATGCAAGTAAGAAAGAAGAACCAGTGAAAATAGGTACAAATCCAGAAATGAAAGTCAATGAACCAGTTTCCAAGTTGAATACATCTAATATCACACCACAGTCAAAAATGATGAGTGAGATTCCAGAAAGGAATCAAAGAAGAGATCTAGATAATAGTAAGATTAATAAGTTAAGCAAAGAACCTATTTCCATTGAAAGTAGGTCTGATAATGAATTAAATTTTGAACCTAAGAATGAAATGCGTCAACATTCAGTAACTAAGCACTCTTTAGAACAAGATCTAGTTGAAAAGGAAATAACAAGTGAACCAGATTTAAATGAAACTCACGAAAAGAAGGATGAAGATTTCAATAGCACCCCAGTTCACAATGATATTGGGGACAATCGTCTTATATCTGGAAACAGATCAATTTCTAGCGATAATCATAGCTCTAATAATGTCGAGGTTAATCAACATGACGATTTAAATGCTTCTCCAAAGAGTTTAGATCACAATGATAATACTTTAGACGAAGACAGCTTTCAATTTATTCCTTTGAAATCAACAACTGATGATATTACTAAGAAGATACCAGAACCAATTGTAGAAGAGAAACCTGAGCCAGTAGGAAAGGTAGAATCAAAGGATATTAAACTTGAAAGCCAAAATGACAATGAATCTGAAGAAGAGGAAAGTGAAAGTGGTAGTGAAGAAGCATCTGAAACAGACTCTGGAGGTGAAACTGGATCAGAAGAATCCGAATTTGAATCTGAAGAAGAAGAGGAAGATGATGATGATGATTTTGATGTTGATGCCTTTGATATTGAAAATCCAGAAAATACATTATCAGAATTGTTATTATATTTAGAACATCAAACAGTTCAAGTTATTACCACAATTCAGTCATTATTAACTTCTATTAAAGATCCAAAACCAACTAAGGGTAATTTAAGAGGTGAATCCAATGCTATTAATCAAGTCATTACACAAATGGTTGGTGCCACATCCATTTCCATGGATCAAAGTAGAAATGCCAATTTGAAAGAACATGGTAGTTGGGTAGTTCAAAGTTTAGAAGATTGTTCACGTCGTATGTTAATTTTATGTGAATTACAAAAAGATGGTGAATTTGCAACTTTAGATAATGATAATGATTTTGCTGATAAGAATTTCAAACAAAGATTAGCTGGTATTGCATTTGATATTGCTAAATGTACTAAAGAATTGGTTAAGACTGTAGAAGAAGCCAGTTTAAAAGAAGAAATTGAATATTTAGATTCCAAAATTCATAAATAGATGATTCTCTAAGAGAAATATTGGGAAATGGACTAACATAAAAAAAATTGTATTATTTTAATTAAAAAAAAAAAGACACATATACATAAATATATAATATTAAAATTTATGAGTAAATATAAGTTATATCAAATAACTAGATTAATAGAGAGATTTTGTGGGGTTAATTTTCAGGTTAGGAAAGATAAATTACTTTAAAACTTTTTATGACAGTGTGATCACTTGA
This sequence comes from Monosporozyma yasuniensis, assembly GCA_030558655.1. Classification (NCBI taxonomy): domain Eukaryota; kingdom Fungi; phylum Ascomycota; class Saccharomycetes; order Saccharomycetales; family Saccharomycetaceae; genus Monosporozyma; species Monosporozyma yasuniensis. The sequence goes on along the minus strand of JAKTQC010000062.1, from coordinate 26,430 downwards.
TCAAAAAAATATAAAACAAGAAATAAATTATGGATTTATCTATTATATTTGATGAAATGGGGAATTAACATTTGAATTGTTAGATTCAGGCCTTTCCAATTAGATGTTTTATGGATTGGTTATTAGATTTTGTGTATTTATGACTATTAAGTCGTCTTCATTATATACAAAATATAGAAAATAAATAAGATAAATAAAATATATATTTTCTTATAAAGACCATATTTCCAGCAAATTTTGTGTTTGTTTAAAGACAAACATTTAATATTATCAATTTGTCTATTATTAAACTTGTAGAAATTTTAAACTTTTTAATCACAAAACTCTTGTAAATTACATAAAAATGTAAAGAATAATAAAAAAAAAAACATTAATTATGGAATATTTAATAAAAATTATACAAAAGATTTAATAATAAAAATAAACGATTTAAACGTATATGTAGCAAAATAATAGAATATAAACAAAATTAAAGTGTGTGTGTGTGTGTGTGTGTGTGTGCGTGTGCGGGGGGTGTATATGTGTTTGTAAATGTGTAAGGTCATATAATCATATTAAAATTATTTTCAAAATTTGATATCCCATCATCAAAGATACCTAAATTAAACCATTCATGATTTAATGCATCTTTAGCAGTAATTCTTTTTGTTGGATCGAATTCAAACATTTGTCTCATTAAATCGATAAACCAATACCAAAATAGAAAAGTTTCTTGATCAATATTACTATGATAATTATTTGAATCCAAAGTACCTTTAATTAAATTCCAATTTTGTTTTGGTGGTAAATTCCAATTAATTGAAAATTTATCATTATTATAATCTAATTTAAGTATTTTGGAAATCATAATATCTAATCTATCACAAGAATTCATTACTCTTTTAATTGATTTTAATGGAGTGATTGTTTCACCAGTCTTTTTTGAAGTTTCTGGCCAAATTAATTGATTTGTAAATTTATCAAAATGTTTTAATACAGTTGTATTTAAATCTTGTGGTAAATTTCCCAATTTATTTTTGTATTTATATAAAGATTTTTCAATAAGTTTTTCTGGTATTGGTTGACCATTAATTCTTTCCATCATTGCCATATGTTCAAAATTTTCATGAATTGGATATAAAGATTCACCAATCATTAATTCTATTAAAATACATGCAATTGACCAAATATCACATGGATAAGACCAACCTAAACCTAATACAATTTCTGGAGCTCTATAATGTCTTGTTGAAATGATTGGTGGATGATATTCATTATGAAAGACTGCCGAACCAAAATCAATAATTTTAATTTCTGGATTTTTCAATATTTTCCTCATACCATTATTACTTGCTAATTTTCTTCTATTTGATAATGTTGATATGATTTCATTTGGTAATTGATATTCATTATAAGATTCATCACAAAGTAAAATATTTTCTGGTTTTAAATCTGTATGAATGATACCTAAATCATGCAAGAAACAAACGGATCTAATTAATTGTCTTGCAATGGCTTGAATATGTGAACCTGGGAATCTAGCAATCCCATTTGAACACATAAAATCATAAATTGATTTCCCAAATAGATTTGTTACTAAACAAATATGATTTTTATAATCGAAATAATCTGTTAATAGAAGACATTGAAATTTGCCCCTTGGATCATTGTTTAATATAGTATTTAATATTCTTAATTCAGTCTTTGCAGCTTCTCTATATCTATCAATAGATCTAATAATCTTCACAGCTACAAATTTATTTGTAATATTATCAAGACATTTAACTACTTTACCGAAAGTTCCTTGTCCTAATAAATCTAAAGCTAAGAATCTGTTACCATTTTCACCAAATTTATCATTTTGTTGATAAATATAATGGCCATCTTTATCAGTTTGAAAATGTTTTGATTGGTTATTATCATGGTCATCATATAATAATTTATTTAATTTAATTTTTTTGTTTCCATCTAAAGTTAGTGCGGAAGAACCTGTTAAATTTAAAAGATCATCATCATTTTGTGTAGTATTTATAGTAGCAGCGGCATTGTATTGAAATTCTGGAGAGATATTATTATTATCATAATTTAATTTAACATGGGGTAGTTGTGGTAGTGATATAGTTCTTTGTTTTTTAGTTGGGAAATAAGAGTATGAGTTGTTTGAGACAGGTTGTTGTTTAATAAATATTAAATCATCGTCATCATTATCATCTAGCATATCATCATCATCCTCAACTTCGTCTATTGCTACTTCGTAATAATTTTGTAGAGTTGAATCATTATTAATATTAAATTCGTTTGAATTTAGATTATTTTGTAACATAGCAGATTGTTTTGATAAGATATCGTTTAAGAAAGTATTTGGTTGTTGCATGTTTCTTGATCTTTTCCTTGTATTTTTAGTGATTTGTACTGATGGCATATTAAGTGGTTGTGTTGTTGGTGTGTGTGTGTGTGTGTGTGTGTGAATATATATATATCAACGTACAAGTAGTCTAATATATATATATATATTCACATCAAACTATTCAACAGTTAAATAGATCACTATACTGGGTTGTATATCATTTGTAAAATATGAGGAGACAAATTTGCTTGTTAATTATCGGAGTGTTTCTGTGCATAATAAATCGTACCATTGGCACTGTGATAATGATAATACTGCACTGTAATAAAATTTAATGGCACTACTGGTGCTATACTGCAATAATATAATAAAAGAGGGGGGGTGACCCAGACACCACAGCCACGCGCGCCGGGGGCCCAAAAGCCCGAGGTCTGGGCCCCCGGCGCAGGCGTTACCCGGGCGCAGGCATTGTTCTCAGCGCCTGGAAGTGCGGGTAACGGTTTGTCTTGGGAGGGGGGGCGTTACCCGGGACTGGAGGGATTTGGGCGCGCACAGCCACGTGCGGAACTGCGCTTGCGGGTGGCCGTGCCGCGGTTCGAACCTGCTGTGCGGTAATCATATTATATATATATACAAAATGGACTATATGACTATTTATTTATTTACACGGTTATTTAGACGGCTATTTTTTATCTGTTGTAGTAGTATTACCACCCCCCGGCAATGTATCCCCCGGCAACCCAAGATGTGACCACTCATCAGGAGTCATCAATCCGTTCTCCATACGACAACGTAAATATTCTTTTGCTAACAATCGACAATTTGGGGCATTATTATTTTCAACTAATTTCATACATTGAAGATATTTTAACATCTTATCTCTACACTCCCCCTCATGATCTAATGGGAATGATCCACGTTCAGGTGGTGTAGGTAATAATGCTCTCATCGATCCACCAGGATTTCCACTCATCTTCTTTAAATGATTTGTTTGTTTGTTTGTTTATTTGTTTGTTTGCTTATCTCTTCTAAGGGTTAATAACATATTAAATTAATTTATTCATTTATTTATTTATTTAATTAATTTTTTTATATATTTAAAAAAAAAGTAAAAAACGTACAATAGTCCTCTCTATGGTCTCAATCTTCTTGGATCTCTTGGGAACAAAGATGCACGTCTAATATTTTTTAAATCTAAGAAGAACATAACAATTCTTTCAAGACCAAAACCGGCACCTGCATGTGGTGCACATCCATAACTAAAGGATTCAACATAATCTTTTAAACCTGGTTCATCTGGTGATAATCCATGTGCTTCCATTCTTTTCTTTAATAAATCATGATCATGAATACGTTGAGCACCAGATAAAATTTCTTCACCTCTCATAAAGAAATCATAAGAATTTGAATAATTTGGATCTTCTGCATCTGGCATTGTATAAAATGGTCTAATTGATAATGGGAATTTATCTAAGATATAAAAATCGGTATCATATTGTTCACGAACTAATTTACCTAAAAATTTTTCATTTTCAGTAGATAAATCTTCAAATTCATCAATTTCTTTACCTGCAGCACGTAACATAGCAACACCTTCTTTAAATGTAATCTTAACTACTTTACCATCTGCTGGTAATTTAAAATCTTCAACAGGATATTGTTTTCTAACAATATCAATTTCTTTACCATAACGAGATTTTAATTCAGTGAAAAGGAAAATACATAATTCACTTAACATATCTAATACTTCATGATAATGTTCTTCAAAGGTCATTTCAAGATCAAGACCAGTAAATTCTGTTAAATGACGATGAGTATTTGAATTTTCTGCACGAAACACTGGTGCAATTTCAAAAACTTTTTCAAAATCAGCAACCATTAATTGTTGTTTATAAAATTGTGGTGATTGTGCTAAATATGCTTTATTCTTAAAATATGTAACTTCAAAGACATTTGCACCACCTTCTGATGCTGCACCTAATAATTTTGGTGTATGAATTTCAGTAAATGATCTTTTACCTAAAAATTCTCTAAATAATGAACAAACACCACTTTGAATCTTGAAAATGGCTTGATTAGTAACAGTTCTTAAATCAATAACACGAGCATCTAATCTTGTATCTAAATTAACAACAGGTAAACCAGCATCTTCAGCTTCCTTTTCAGATCTTGAAGCATCTTCTAATAAGATTGGTAATTCAGTTGGTGTTTCAGAAATGGTAAAAATTTCTTTAATATGAATTTCAAGATTTTGTACTGTAGCAGATTTAATTGGTTCGTCAACCTTTGTTACAATACCACGAACTAAGACAATAGATTCTAAATTTAATGAACCTGACCATTTAACCATTTGTTTTGATACTGATCCATCTTCTTTATTAATCTTAACTAACCCTTGAATTAAATCAGATTGTTGTCTAAAAGTTAAAAATGATAAAGTAGCACCTTGTTGTCTTGTATTATGAATTCTAGCTCTAAATGAAATTTCTTTACCAACATCAGTTTCGGTTAATTCGTTAAATTTAATTCTAATTTCACCAGTTCTTTCTGTGGATTGAATTAATGGTAATTTACCATAATGAGATGAAGCAGTATCAGAAGCTTTATCAGCAGCTTCACGTTCTAATCTTTCTTTTTCTAATTGAGCAGCACGTTCAGCTTTTTTCTTATTCTTTTCTTGTTCTTTTAAATATTTCTTCATAGCCTTTTTAGATAATGGTTGACCATCTTCACCTAAGATAACAGGTTGTTCAGGAGTAACAGCAGCAGCAGCATCCTTTGGAGCTTCTTGAGCAACAACAACTGGTTTAGTTTCGTCAGACATTGCAATTGGATCGGTTGAGTTTGAACCAGATGAATTGAACAATAACTTGTTAAAAAAGTACAACTGAAGAAACAAAGTTTAATATAATTCGTTCACTTAATATTTCAACAGTTTTTCATTTTTTTGCGTGTTTTTCTTCGATGACACAAATATTCCTTTTAAAAAAATAACCGTATTTACCCGGTTGCACCAGCCCTAACACAAGCAGTTAGGGCTGCGGGGACAATGTTAAATTACCCCCGGTTTCCTCTAATTTTTTTCCTTTAAGAATTTTCAAAAGTTAGCCTTTATGTATCGTGCCTATAATTACACCATGGGACTTAAAACGCAAATATTTATTTATTTTCCTGGAGCAAAAGGTGGATCTACAATTTATAAGATCTGCAAACCCATACACCCTGCTCTTACTTTAAAGAAAACAGGCAATTTGTCGTAGAAAAACATATTAACGTTTGCCATCGAAACTTTTGACATTTTTATCGTTATAGATCAACATAATTTGATACAAAAAACACTTATACACTTGTTATTAAAGACAAAAGGTACCACCACCAGACTGAACATAGACATGTCAAGGAACGGGAACCCTTGGGACATAAGTCAAATGTCAAATAATAACAATAACAACAACTCCAGTGCCACTAATAATAACTCAAATAATAATAAAATACTAGATATTGGTTATGTTCTCGCATCATATAAATACCCTTTAACAAAATTACAGACAAAATTAAATATACTTTCATTAAAGAAAAATGATACAGTCTTTATAATTAATATTGCTGAATCAGGTTGGTTAGATATCATTGTTATCAATGAAAAGACTAATATTATTAGAGGCTGGTTTCCTCATAATTATATTAAATCTTATAATGATAATAAAGTTAGAAATCTACATTTTAATAGATTAATGCATATCTTATCTTCACCATCATCACTTTCAAAGACTCCATCATCATCATCATCATCATCATCTACATCCATTTCAAATACTTCTTCTTCTTCATCCTCTTCAATTAATGAAGAAGATGAAATTGATGATGATACAATCCCAGTATTCAATTCTATCCCAATGGAAAAGACAAATCAATTAACTTCATGGGGGTCAATAAGTAATGAAACCCCAGATAAAAGCAATAATAATAAACAATACAACAAAGATAATAATATAATAATTGATCCCATCCAGCAATGTAAGTTATATTCAAAAGAACAAATTGAACAAGATTATTTTAATGCTAAACTCATACCAATGGATGATAATATTGATAAAGCCAAAGTACCAATAATATGGCAAGTGGCATTAAATAATAACACGCGAAGTAAAGATAAATTAGTTTATTATAATAAAGATTTAAATATTCGTTGTCATCAATTACCAATTTTAATTGATCCATATTTCCAAAAGGAAAAATTAAACACTATCTCAACTTTGAAAGGACATAAACCATTCTTAGCTAAAGATGAATTATTTTATCATAATGAGAAAGATCTTGTATCAATCATTGAATTATTTGAGAATGCGCTATATTCTTCTGCATTATTGAAAGATGTTCTTATGGCAAGAAATAAATTAAAAGCTTGGAAAATTATGAAATCAATATCTTTAGCTGTGACATATATTGTCTTAACCGTAAGGCAATATGAACCATTTTTCTTAACTTCAATGAAAAGAGAAATAAGATCATTATTAAAATCAATATTAAAATATTCATCATTAATTAAATTAAATGCAAACATTCATTATACAAATGATTCAATTGGTGGTTATAATAATATTAGTTCACAATTACAAAACTCATTACACGATAGAATCATCTCTACAACATCAAATTTCACAAACACTACTGATAGAAATAATTCCATTGCCACTACTACCACCATGATATCAAACAATACTTTAACACAACAACCTCCACACATTCCATATTCCAATAACAACATCAATCATAATAACGGTAGTAGTAATAATTACAGAATGGCTAGTATTTCATCTAATTATAGTAAAAATAGTACCATCGATCTTTCACCAAGACGTGATTCAATGACAATTTTCAATCTTGACACTTTACAAAAAATTGATGATTTAATGTTTAATCATATTGATTCATTACAAAATTCAATTCAATTATTATTTTATTATATCCAAAATTGTGTCAATTTATCAAATAACGAAGATAAATTAATCTTACCACAAATCTTACCAAGATTCTTCTCAGATTCTTATGGTAATGGTAGTTGGTCTAATTGTTTTATGGATCACATATCCCCAAATGGCACGACTCATCTATCCTCTCATATGTCACACCAAAGATTATTCTCTAAACATTCCACAGCATCTTTAGCAAGCACATTATCGGATGGGTCTACTGCTACAGCAAATTTATTATCACCGATGACTTCAAGATTCATTAACGAACAAACAATTCAAGATAATTTTGAAAATTTTATCTCACCTACCAATTCTATCAGTGGACCGACAACTAATATAAGCAGCAATGCAACTGCCACTACAACCCCGCAATCTAACCCTGTAGTGTCCAGAACGTCTAATACCCCAACGTCAACACCAATTTCCTCGAACTCTCCTGCTACTCAACCAACATTAAGTAGATCTGTATCATCGGCAAATTTTTCAAAGATGTCCACTTCAAGTGTGGTATCTAAGAATAGAAATAAATATAGTAATAGAATGTATCCATTGAATCGAGACACTTTAAGAATTATGAAGAATCGAAAAGAATCTTTGTACCATGACATGGTTAACTATATGATGGCTACTGCAAATGTCAAAATTGATAGTAAAGAAACTTTAAAGAGTTTCACAGAATTGACAGATAATACTGTCAATATGTATATTATTGAACATTTGGACTTATCCTTTTTCCACAATTTAAGAAATGTACTGGATAATAGTGACCCTAATGATGAAACTATCAAATTATTAAAACATACCTCATCAAATATTATGGTATTATTAAACAGTTATTTTGAAGTTAAACAAGGTTTCCATGATATAGCTATTGATTTGATCCTTGCCACACAACAAGTTACATTAGAAGATCCTAAAGTATTTCAATCGATGTTACCATTCCATTGTGTCGGTTCCATGGAAAAGTATCAAATTAGTGATGACATTTATTCTAGGGACGGGTTCCAAGAAGATAAACGGAATTGTGATGTTGATAAGTTTGCAGTGTCTTTATATAAACAATTAACTAAAGAAGATACTGATGTTGATGATTCCGGGTTTGTTAACACACATGACGAATTCAAACTTTCGTATTCAAGATATTATGATATTAATTGTGCTGCTTATTTGGTAGTTGAGAAATTGTTAGAAGAAAAGGAGAGAATTATCAATTACGCGGCAAGAACCATGCAAGATATCTTGATCACAGAATTACAGAAGGATGAATTTAAAGATGCCAAATGGTTTGAATCTGATTTTGGTAAAGAAGATATTACCAAACCTGTTGATTTAACTGAAGTCACCTCGAATGATGATTCTTTGCCATGGTACCTTCAAACTGAATTGCAAGATTCTATTATTATTGACCCGACTACTAAGAATATTAAGTCTGGTACTAAAGCAGGATTAATAAACTATCTTGTCTATGGCCATTGTGATGGTTCATTAGATACTAATTTTATGGACGTGTTTTTACTAACCTTTAAAAGTATTTTTTCCTCCACTACTGATATGGTTTCTGCTATTATTTCAATGTATCACTTGATTCCACCCGAGGGGTTAACATTTAATGAATATAACGAATGGATGGAAAAGAAATTTAACCCAATCAAGATCAACATTGTGAAAATTCTCCGTGAATTCTTAAAGAGATACTGGACTATTTCGTATTGGGAACCAGCATTAGAAGCTATTTTCCTTGAATTTGCAAACTTGGCTGAAACAGAGAAAATTGAAGGTTCCAAAGAATTATCAAAAGACATTGATTTATTGATTCGTCACAGCAAGAAGGCTATTCTTCACGATCCTGTCGAGGCTTTAAATATATCAAACAAATCTTCTTCGGCTCAAAAGCCTGGTAAGTGTTTGAAATTAGCTAATATTGCTGCTGCTCAGTTTGCTCAACAAGTAACTCTAATCAATCATGAAATTTACTGTAAAATTGATATCTTTGAATGTCTTGATAAGATATGGGGGAAACAAAAAAATTGTGACTTCGGTGGTTCACCTAACATTGGTAAATTTATTGAACACGCCAATTTGTTAACAAATTATGTTTCTTATAAGATTGTTAGTCAACCAGATATCAAGAAGAGAGTTAAACTGATCAATTATTTCATTACAGTGGCATTATATTGTCAGAGATTAAGCAATTTTGCTACACTAACTGCTATTATTTCAGCTTTATACTCATCTCCTGTTCATCGTTTACAAAAAACTTGGACCCAAGTTTCAACTGATTCTAAAGATATTTTACAAAAGTTAGATAACTTAATGGATTCAAAGAAGAATTTTATTAATTATAGAGATTGTTTAAGATCCACCCCAAAGATGATTGCTTGTGTCCCATTCTTCGGTGTCTATTTGTCCGATTTAACATTTGCAAATAGTGGTAATCAAGATTCATCAGAGATGATAAATTTCCGTAAAAGAGTGATGATCCATGATATTATTAAAGACATTGAAAGTTTTCAAAAGAGAACATATATCACTTTATTAGCCAAAAATAATGATGTTAAACAATTTATTATCGACTCTTTAGAAGATATCCCTGATTTAGATAAACAATATCAGTTATCTTTAGATATTGAACCAAGAGGATCATCCACATCTGAAGAAAGAACTAAATCTTCTGGAAATAACAAATTCTGGAGAAGAAAGCATGGTATGAAATTATTTGGATAATATTTATAGACAAATTTATATATTTTAACGTATAGACCACATATATAAATTATTTTTTTAACGTATAGAAATGAATAGTTTAACAATATATTTACTGTAGTGTTCACTTCAATAATATTTGTAGTCACAGCCTTCTTTCGGGTAGTTAGTTGGGGAATTTAACAGGTCTTTCTCAACAATCACATGAATATCGTAGTCATCATGGGTTAAATCTATTTCTTCCTTTCCCATGTGTTTTAAAAGATATAAATCTTTCTTAGGTTTAGTCTTTTTGAACGTGTAATAAAAGAATATCCAATTGAAGAGATATGTCTTAACGGCAAAAGTAACGAATATTGTGATAAATTTGGGTATTTTATCTTGATTATCAATAAGTAAGTAAAGTGGATAGTTTAAGAAAACCAAGGAAAAAACATGTAAGCAACTGTAAAATGCGATTTGTCGGAATTTATAAATAATACTCATCTTGAAGTAAAGCTGTTAATATTCTATAATTGGGCATGCATTAGTTGATTTTGCTCAATGACCATTAAACATTTCTAATAGTATATATATATATATATATATAAATTGTCTCTTTTGGGCCCTTTTATCTTCCTCCCTTTGCTATTCTTGACACCTTAAAAAACACGCAATTGCTTAAAAAAATAAATTGTACTGGTAAGAAGAGGTTTTAAAACACAGATAATTAAACCACATATACAATATTAAGCAATATTTATGCTGTCCAAACATTTATCAATGCCATCCTCTATGTCTTACTTCTTCGATTTTCTGCGACTTTAGCCTTGCTGTCACCAAATTTCAACGCTGTTCCGGGTGACGCACCTTGTGAAAACCGCCAATTTTGATGTAATGAAATCAGAAGTTAAATATGATTTAAGACACAAAACACGAAACATCTGATTATAACATAGGTAAATAGAGTAAACATAGGAGAGCAAACCTGTTTCCAAACCCAAATCTAGACTTACAATAGCTTTTTACCCTTTTCAGAGAGTGTAAGAAAATCGTAATGTTCAAACAACTATCCCAAATCGGGAAAAACTTGAGTGATGAACTACAGAAGGGTCTTTCTGATGATATGTTGAATGTCAATGGATCAGAAACTTCTTCTGTGCAAAATGGAAGTGAATCAAACTCTCAATTATCAATGGATCCATGTTTACCTCCTGAGATTCAAATGAAATTGAGAAAGTTTGAGAAATATGAATCGAAATATCCATTATTGTTAAATGCCTATAAGAATGAAAAGATAAAAAATGAGAAGTTCGATATAATGCAAAAGATCTTAACTGAAAACACGCCAGTCTCAGATTTAAGTGATATTGATGTAACTTTACCTGCTTATTTTGAAGATATTAACAACAAACACAAAATCTTAAATGAAGAAATTAAAAGATTGACTAAATTGAGTGAAAGTAGTGGAGCCACCGATAAGAATGATTCTGACAGTGACGCACAAAATAAAGAATTGATTGAGAAGTATAAACAAGAGATTAATATCTTAAAAGAAAAATTGAGTAATCCTGAAAAAGCAGTTAAAGATGATAAAGAAATCCAAGATATTATGAAAGCACAAAGAACTGAAATTGCCAATTTAAATAAGAAACTGTTGACAGTTAGCAGTAAACATGAACAAGAAATCAAAACTTTAAAAAGACAAGCTTCTGATCAATTAGATGAATTAAGAACCAAGAAGGATCAGGAAGTAAATAATATCAAAGGTCAACTGAAAAAATCAACTGATGAATGTAGCTCTTTCAGAACTGAAGGTGATAATTTTAATAAGAAATTAATTGAAATTGAAATTACATTGAAGGAAGAACGTGATAAATCAGATGGTTTGTTAAAAGAAAAAGATGATAAACTAAGTACGTTATCAACTGAGCTTGAAGAACGTACAAAACAAATTCAATCACTTAAAGAAACTGTTACAGCTAAGGAAAAAGAACTTGATTCTATCAAATCTGACATAAGTGAAAAAGATAATTCATCTGATTTGTTAAAAAAAGAATATGATACAAAGATTGCTCAATTGGAAGAAGAAGTAAAAACATTAAAGGAACAAACCGAAAGTTATCAAGAAGAAATTAAGAAATTACAAGAACGGATAGATACTAAACCTATTGAAATAGCTCCGTCGACATCGTCTACGCCTGTTCCAGGTCAAAATATGCAAACGTCTGGGTCTAAAAAGAAAAAGAATAAAAAGAAGAATAAGAAGGGTAATCAAAATAACCAACCTACCAATATTACTACTGTTGATGAGAACTCAACCCCATATTCCAATATTTCTGAAGTGTCTGATGATGTTCAACAAAAGTATGACGAGTTAATTAAACAATATGATGAATTAAAGAGAGTCCATGAAACCTGTGAAGATTGGAAGACAAAATGTGACACTACTGAAAGGTCAGCATTTGTCGAAAAGGAATCCCTAGAAAAAGAAATTACCGAAAGTAAAGCCAACTTTAATCAACTGTCAGAAGAACTTCAAACCATCAGGACACAATTAAAGACGAAAAATTCCGAGGTAGAGGAAGTGCGTGACATGCTAAGGGATGTTGGTAATGAATTGGTTGATGCAAAGGACCAAATTAAAGAAGCCAATATTGATAGTAAACAAACTACGAAGTTACAAGCGACCATAGAAAAATTAGAAAGTGACATTACTGTATTTAAGAAAAAGGAAACAGATTTAATGAATACAATTACGTCCTTAAATAAAGATATTGCCGAGGCCAAAGCAATGCAGCTTAAAGAAAAGAATTCTTATTTACAAGAAACTAACTCTTTGAAGACTAGCATCACTGATTTACAGAACAAGAATAAAATGTTGTCGGTTCAAATAAAAGAACTTTCCAACTTAAAATCGAGTCTTTCCCAAAAGGAAAAGACAATCACTTACCTGGAAAGTCAAGTGAAGGAATTCAATGCTAAACAAGAGATTGTCAAGAAGAATATGGACACTTTCAGAAGAGATAATGCTCAACTAACTAACAGAATTGACTTATTAAAGAAAGAAAACCAATCTTTAAATAATGAAATTAAAAAGAACAGTCATTCCTATGAAGGCTACCTTAAGGAAAATGGGAAGTTATCGGAGAGATTATCCATCTTACAGGATAAGTATGATACTTTACAAGACTTGAAGAGTAATTCCAGTGAACAAATAAACTCCATCAGAAGACAATGTGAAGAGTTAAACGTCAAGTTAAAAGAATCTAACAAAAGAATAATCTCTTTAGAAGATGAGTTGAATGAGTATTCTTCTATTATTCAAGATAAGACTAAAGAAGCAGACACAATGAGAAGATTACTATCTGAATCTCAAAATGAAGACAACGATAAACATCAAAGTCTTGAAACAAAACTCTCTTTACTATCTGATGAAAAGTCAAGACTTGAATCTCAACTAGCTCTTCAATCTTCTAAACACACCAGAGAAATGCAAGAATGTAAGCATGCTAACGATGAATTACTTGCGGAATCCCAACAATCATCGCGTGAATTGAAAGAACTAAAGTCCAAGATCGAAGAATTGAAAGAGGCAAACAGTAATATTAAGAAGACAACACTAGCAAGTTCCGAAAGTTCTGCTGACTTAGAAAAGGTTACAAACAACTTGAAGACTGCATTATCCAAGGCAGACATAAGAATTCATGAGTTACAAAAGGCGAATGCTCAATTAATTGAAACTAACAATAACATTAATAAGAAACTAGACAGATTGACAAGAACATACAAAACTTTGTCTACTCAATTCAATACACTTAAGGAAACTAAGGTAGAAATAAGTGGCAGAGTAAGTAGATCAAACTCTGTGAGTTCTCAACTTTCTAACTCAAGTTCTTCAACTAGAAATAGATCATCTACTAATTTGTTAAATGTTCCTGAAAATGACCGTCGTAGATCATCCTCAGCAAAAGAGCAACAAGGTGGTTCAACAGCATCTAACACGGGAAATGAGACAGAAGCTGAAAAGAATGAAAGAATTGCATATATCAAAAACGTTTTATTAGGTTTCCTTGAACATAAGGAACAAAGAAACCAATTATTGCCTGTGGTGGCAATGTTACTACAGCTTGATAGTAATGATGAAAAGAGACTATTAACTTCCATCAGTTAACTAACTCTGTAGGTTATAAAATTACACCAGCATTACGAACCCCTTTTGTATTTAATTTGCATCCGATAAAGTAATCATAACAATGATGTATTTGTTGAGATATATAAAAGACAAATAATACTTAAAATGTATATAATTATTAATCTATTGGAAAAGTCCTAATATAATCAATTCCTCCAACACACTCAGCAACAGTGAGTTGGTCTTCACCAATAATTTTGTTAATATTGATACCAACATCAACTGTCTTTTCAACACCATCATGTTCAAGTAACAGACCAGTCTTACCCATTTTCCATTCTTCGACATCTTTGTAAATTTCTTCTTCTGATTTAAAGGGACGGTTTGAGATTAAACTCCAATCAAAAGAGTCATGATCCCACAAAACAGCTTGTAAACCAAATTGCCTGGTAATTGCTCTAACTCTATCATCCATGCCGCCATAAGGAGGTCTGAACCATTTCGGATAGTGTCCGCCAGTTGCGTTCATTGCCCAGATAGACCATTCGATTTGGGCAATGATTTCTTCATTAGAAAGGCTGGGTAAAAACTTATGTGACCATGTATGACTGCCAATTAGGTGGTCATGTTTCATTAACTCACGATAAACTTCCGGGTGGTTAACAGTATTGATCCCCAGAACAAAAAATGTTGATCTGTTTTTTAATGCATCAATTAATTTTAGAGAAGCATGAGATGGGCCATCATCGAAAGTTTGAGAAAGCTTATGACAAGTACCAACATCATCAGGTCTTAAACAAACATGACAATCAAATGAACATACATCTCTTGAGACTCTTAAGCAATGTCCTTGTCGGTAAGCTCTGTGATCTGGTATTTTGTCCATATCAATAAAAGATAAGGGGATATAAGGTGGATCTAGTCCCGGCCATTGACTCATACCTGTAAAGTCAGTAAGCCACTGGGGAAACGGTGTTTGCTTTAGCTTATCTCCAGTTAAGGCAACTCCACCAATAACTCTTCCATTGTTTGTTTCGACACTTTCTGCTCCTCGAGTTTGCTTGACGCAAATAAATTCAAGAAGTATAAAAATCAAATAAGCTATTTGCATTACTTAAAACTTGATGGTTACTTCACATGGATTGTTAACGTTATGGCTGGTATCTGAGGTGTCTCTTATATATGTAAGGTCATAATTTGAAATTAATAACGAGGATATATTTTCTTCGAATGTATTGCTATTTTTACAACCTTATTTCAAATATGGCCCTCCTTTAACATCATTCCTTAATTTTAAAAGGAAACAACCAAAAATGCAGAGAAAATGTATGCAGTATAAAAATTGTTTCATGTAGGTCGATATTAAAATCACCTCAAATTTATGTTTAATGGTTGTCTCGGAAAGGGAAAATAATAAGTTTAGGAATCTTAGTCGAATTATGTTGTTTTATTGTCATCAAAAGGGTAAGATTGGTGCTAGAATTAATATGATCATAAATTTAACAGTAAAACAACACTATTGTAATATACCCTTTGGAAATTACCCTTGAAATTAAATGTCTTCTTGTTATTACAAAGTAACGTGTAACAGAATAACTACTCCCGGTTGTTAAGATAGCTTGCTCAGATAAAATATAGCAAGCTAACACTAAATCTATTGTAAATTTGAATGGCATGTACAGTAATCAGGGATGGTAGGTGTATTGCGTATTGCTAGAAATATTAAAAAAAAAGTCTTATAATGAATAGGAAATAAACTTCACAATCACAAAACATTATCGTATCTAATATTATTTATTCTTTCCCCTGACATAGAGATGTTAACCATTTGTTTGAATTGAATTCTATCGTTACTCAGAATTACAGCAGCCTCTTTATTCAGTGGATCCTGTGCGTTCGGTTCTAAGAACAAAAACAACAGTCCAATAATTATTGATTGTAAATCTAAAACAGGTCTCCAATCTTCTCTTAAGATATTCAAGCATATTTTGCCATCGATGTCAATATTAGGATGGTATATTCTATTTAAACATGAAACTTTTGGAGCGTCAATTGGGTAATTTTCATTAATGGTCAAACTAAATTTAAAATGACCTCCTTCATAAAATCCATCATCTGGATATATGTAAATATAAAGTAGAGGTTTATCATTACTGTCTGCAGGAGAGTTTACAATATCGACAGTAACAGTTGGGGGTAAATCAAGTGCCTTAATATCCTTATCAAGTCTCATTCTTGCAGGTGACATCATTTGGGTAGATATTAAATTGGAGGCATTGAATTCTCTCTTTTTCAATTCTTCTTGTTTCTTTTGTTGCAATTGACGTAGTTTTAACTATATAATGGTAAGATGAGTTTAATACAAATCATCATAGACCGGTTAGTAAAGGTAATTCTTCAAAGCTTTTTGTAAATTAGTAATAAAATTTCAATAAATCATACCATGATAAGTTATTTTATTTTTTAGAATAAACGTGAGAGTAGTAATCTTAACACTAGTGCAGTAACTAAGATACTTGATTTCGTTTTCTTACTCACCTTATTGAGTTATTTCTGTCTGTATCTTTCCCTTTCCTTTTTCAATCTTAAATTGAAAAAAAGCAAGCATGAAATTATTGACGTTTTAAAATATTCATCTTAAACAAGGTTGTTTTGAAGGTGGGAACCATTACATTTTGAAAGAAGCACACCACAAAAATAGTTCCATCTGTAGGACAAGAAACCAAGATGATGAGATTAGGTTCCAATAGAAGATTGTCTATAAGAGCCAAAGCTTTGCAAAAATTATCTCAATTCTACGTCGATAAAGATGTTCGCGATGGTAACACGAATCCATGTCCTGAAAACCTGAAGATTCTAATTCAATCATTACCAATCTCTTATTCCTCTGATCCATCTAAGTTATACACTATTCCATTGACATTGAGTGAATGGGAAATCCTTCTGGCTATCAGTTCTACGATTCCAAGTAAAAGAGAGACTGCCAAATACATGATAAATAAAGTAATTACTGGTTACTTTCTAGAATCACCAAGACAAAGAATATCTGATGTGTTATATGCGAGGTTTAAATTAAATACATGGAAAAATCCTAATGAGGTTTTAACTTTCCATTTAACCAAATGTTTGATTCAACTCTCAAAGAAGTTTCCTGAATTGGTCCCTGAATGTTGTAAATTAGTGGATGAATATTTGACTAAAGTGAAAAAACTCATTTTATTAAGACAGACCTCGATTTTTTCCTTACTAGGTTTTATGAATTGCTTTATTGATGACTGCTCTGTAATTGAATTGACCAAATTTGTTTGGAATAAGCTTTACACAGATTTTTTTGAAAATAATTTTATGAAACAAGTTGATAACTTGTTAACTGCCCCAAACTCTTTCACAAATGATGCCATTGTACAATACTTTGATTGTGATAATGAAGTTTCTGGACCATTATTATTAAAATATATGATGAAAATTCAACATAATTTAATCCAAGAAATATTACATGTCCCAGGTCAGGAAAGAGGTCAAACCTTGGGTAAATATTTATTACAACAACAATTTTATGTTTACAAACAACAGGAAAATAAAATGGTTATATCCTCTGCAAAAGATAAAACAGCTTCTGATGCGTCTTCATTAAGTAGCAACACTGATTTTCTTCAGCAAATCAGCCATGATAAGGATATCCTTGGTTCAATGTGCCACTCTGTAATTAGACTATGGGGTTTAATTGAAAATGACCTTGACCTTTCCAGTATGAATAGAGCCAGAGACAGTTTTAATATTTTGGCTGGTTATTTGGACATATTATGTTTAGCTCCATTCTTAGGGACTCATGATTTCAAATTAGAAATAGATTTTGTTAGAATTCTTGGAACATCTATAGATAAGTACTTGTTGTCTGATATTGTCACTGATGATTTGATTAAATCAATTATAAATGCTGGTTCTTTGTTAAACTACTATACAGAAGATTTATCTGAAAAGTTACTTCGTAGTTTTCCACTACTAATTGGATCACAACATATGACCCAAGAGTTAGTACGTGAAATTTCCAAGATTTTTACCATTGGTTTGCAACCTTTAAATGAAGATTCTATTGTGACAACTATTTATTCCATTAACAATCTATTGACATTATCTGAAGATGCGTCTCCTCAGGTGTTGAGAGATCGTCAACAGACTTTGACATCTGCTCATTCTGTGCCTCCAATCAATGGTACTGTTCCATTTGAACGCTCAAAATCATTAAAAAAGACTTCCAGTGTTACTAGCATCTTAAGAATGAGATCCTTAAAAAGATCAGAAACACCGATGACAATTCATTCTAATTTGTTTATGAATTGTGTCACTACAACCACCACAATTGCATCCGAGTATAACAACCAAACCATCACTGCTTTGACTATTTCTATTTTGACTCAAAAGGCAGCTGTTGTTTCTAAGGAACTTGGTATAATTATTTTTACTGCATTAGCTAAATTAGCTCCATATACTCAAGTTCCAGAATTTTCTTCTATTGTCAGATTTTTCAGATTAACAGCTAATGTTGCTATTAAAAACGACGACGCAGAACTTTTCTCTGCAATTTCCAAGGCTCGTGTAGTTTTGTCCAAGAAGATTTTAGAAAAAAAATACGACACGGAGATTTACAAGTTATATCTTAATGAACTTTTAGATGTTATGATTGCAAGTGGTGAAGTGGAAAATTCTGAACACCATAGGACCCATTCTGAGATTTCACACGTTGCAGAACAAATAGCTTTGCAATTAGTACCGTTAGCCACAGCACTTCCAAAAATAGGCGAAACTCCTGTAAATATTTCACAAGATGAGATTCTAACTAACAAATTCAGAAATATTTGGTTTAATATGGCCGTCCATGGCTACTATTATCAATCTAAGATAGTTGAAGCTAATTATAAGCATCTACAAGTAATTGCTTACAATAGTCCTCCATTAGCCTCTGATTTTCCTGTAAACAATAAAGAAATGTCTTTGGAAATGAATACAATCCTTCGTCGTGGTTCATCCAATTCAAATTTCAAAGAGCAAAAACAAGTTACTTTAGAATATTTTAATGTTAATGCCGTACAATCTAGAGCTATTTCAAATTCCAAAATTATGTTTGTTGCGGCTACCGTTTTATTGGAATCTATCAGATGTGAAACAGGTGTCTGTTCTAAAATTGTGAATTATTTATCAGATCCTGCTTTAGAATCAAGTGCCATTGAAAGATCTATTTCTATGGTTTCAAAAACCATGATTAACAAATTTGTCGGGTTAGCTCAATTATCTACCTCTCCAAGTTTCAATTCTAAAACTATTGCCACTCAACTTAATGAAATGTTGCTTTACC
This sequence comes from Monosporozyma yasuniensis, assembly GCA_030558655.1. Taxonomy (NCBI): domain Eukaryota; kingdom Fungi; phylum Ascomycota; class Saccharomycetes; order Saccharomycetales; family Saccharomycetaceae; genus Monosporozyma; species Monosporozyma yasuniensis. The sequence goes on along the minus strand of JAKTQC010000062.1, from coordinate 6,958 downwards.
TTGTTCACAGAAACCCAAAACTACAAGAGGTTGCATTTACATCATGTAATTTATTCATCAAAAATATGCCATCTGCCCTTTGTCATCATGACTCACTTTACACTTTGTTAGATTTGATGACTACAGTTTTTGATAGTATCCTTGATTGTGAAAGAAATAGATTTCAGCCACATTTCGAATTTACTCTGAAACATTCTGGTACCAAGGTTTTATTCCCTGCCTCAAAGGATTGGAGAACTGCTACTTTAAAGAAATTGCATTCCGCGGGTAAGGAATGGGTTAAAACAATTTTAAACAAAGCTAACCAAGATACCAAGATTTTATTACAATCTTATATATCTGATATTCAACAATTTGTTAGATTGAACAATGTAGAATATGGTGTTTCTTTTGCGATGGATATGGCAGGGATGATTCTATCTGCTGATAGAGAACTTTCCACTATTAATTATTCAGGTCCAAAGAAACCAACTACTATTTCAGGTTTCATATCCCAACACTCTTGGAGATCTAAATATTTAGCTGGTTCTTCCACTACTTTTACACAACAAGATTTTGATAAACAATTAAATATTAAATCGCAATTTATTAAGAATGATTTATTGGCAGGTCACCATGTTTCCGATAAAGTGATTACAGAATTCTTAGATATGGCTGCTGCTAATTTAGTATTGGGTAGTTATGATATTTCTTCCTTAGTTTACGATGTTGTTGTGATTCCATTCCAAATTTTTACTTCAACTGCCATGAAAATTGCTACTAATGTTTGGCTTGCTGTCATTAAAGAAAGACCTGATTTAGCACATGTCTTGTTGACTAATGTATGTTATTGTTGGATGATGGGGATTGATAATAAACAAGGGTTGTTTTCCCGTGAATACGATTTAACTCCAGAAGAATATCAAATGATGGAATATTCTCCATACGATAAGAAGGCTATTGATTATGGTGCCAAGCATTCTTCCAAATCAATTCAACCACACAGACATATTCTTAAATTCTTTACATCTCATTTTGAAGGTACTTTATTACAAAGTAATTTTGTTTTGAAAATATTCACAAGAACTATTTTATACAGTTTAGAACGCATCAGTAAAGGTAGTTTGCACCCATTTGCAAGACTTATTCGTTTTGAAATGTTGCAATTAGCTGTTTCCATCTTAGAACAAAATATCAAACAGAAGACAAGAAATATCAAGAGCTTATGCGTAAAAATCGTGGATGCTGCTTTAGGTTGGTTTATAACCCCGATTACATGGCCATTTGGTTCTAATGATTTGAAAATTAGAGCTGATTTAGCTGTGATTAAAGATTTTTACCATAGTTTAACTAAGAATGCGTATGCCTTTAAGCAATACTGTGATAAAGATTTAACATTGTTACAATACTTCCTAGCCAGTGAAATTCAACAAATCGAGACTTGGCTATTTCCATTAGAAAAGATTAGTGGTGCTGATTCAAACCGTCTAAATGATTCAATGATACTTGCTGCATTTGAAAAGAATCCACAGTTAGCGTCAAACATTGTTCAAAGATATAGAGGTAGCAAATCCAGACAATATTTAAGCACTCTTGTCAAGCAACATCCATTACAATGTGTTCAGGTGTCACAATTAGTTGCTTTGTATTTGGCACAAGTCAGTTCACCAAAAGCTGATTCACATTATATCACCTATTGGACACCAACAAGTCCATTGAAATCCATTGGTTTATTTGCTCCTGAATTTAGTTCCAATCCATATGTGTTACAATATAGTATGTTTTCATTGGAATCCCATGATGTTAATGTTACATTTTTTTATGTTCCACAAATTGTTCAATCTTTAAGATATGATCGTACAGGTTACGTTGAAAAATTAATTATTGATACTGCTAAGATCAGCGTGTTATTTGCCCATCAAATCATCTGGAATTTATTAGCTAATTGTTACAAAGATGATGAAGGGGTTCTAGAAGATTCTATCAAGCCTACTTTAGATCATGTCCGTGAAAGGATGATCAAGAGTTTCAGTAAACAACATTTGGAATTTTATCAAAGGGAATTTGAATTCTTTAATGAAGTGACAAGTATTTCTGGTAAATTAAAACCATATATCAAGAAGAGTAAAGCTGAAAAGAAACAAAAGATTGATGAGGAGATGAGTCTTATTAAAGTCTTACCGGATGTTTATTTACCCTCTAACCCAGATGGTGTTGTTGTAGATATCAATAGAACAAGTGGTAAGCCATTACAATCTCATGCTAAAGCCCCATTTATGGCTACTTTTAGAATCAAGAAAGAGGTTAAGGATTCTGAATCTGGTGAAATGACTACTATTGAAAAATGGCAGGCAGCAATTTTCAAAGTTGGGGATGATTGTAGACAAGATGTTCTTGCTCTTCAATTGATTTCCATTTTCAGAACCATTTGGAGTAACATTGGATTAGATGTTTATGTTTTCCCATATCGTGTTACTGCGACTGCACCAGGTTGTGGTGTTATTGATGTCTTACCTAACTCTATTTCTCGTGATATGTTAGGTAGAGAAGCTGTTAATGGGTTATATGAATATTTTATTACTAAATTCGGTCCAGAAGATAGTATTGAATTTCAAAATGCAAGAAATAATTTTGTTAAATCTCTAGCTGGTTATAGTATCATATCATATTTGTTACAATTTAAAGATAGACATAATGGTAATATTATGTATGATGATCAAGGTCATTGTCTTCATATTGACTTTGGTTTCATCTTTGATATTGTCCCCGGTGGTGTTAAATTTGAAGCTGTACCATTTAAATTAACTCGTGAAATGGTTAAAGTTATGGGTGGATCCAACGAAACAGCTGCATTCCAAGAGTTTGAAGAATTATGTATTAAAGGTTATTTAGCAGCACGTTCGCATATGGATTTCATTATTGAAGGTATTGTTCCAATGCTAGATAGTGGGTTACCATGTTTTAAAGGTAGTAAAACCATTAAAAATTTACGTGCAAGATTTCAACCAGAAAAGACTGATCATGAAGCTGCATTATTTATGAAGACATTAATTAGAAAGAGTTTTGAAAGTTTATTTACTGTTGGTTATGATGAATTCCAACGTATTACTAATGGTATTCCATATTAGACATTTTGTATTATATATATAAATTATGTCATTTTAAAAGACAGAAAGTGTAATATTTTTTAATTTTATTTTTTATTGTGATAAGTTCGTTACATGATTTGTATAGAGTAATATATATAAACAGAAGAGAAAGAATAGAAAGTCTATCATTTAAATTGAAATAATTTATTCTGGGATAACACCGTTGAAAGTCTTAGCGAAAGCTTGTTCAAAATCGGCTTTAATATCATCAATAAATTCAGTACCAACAGAACATCTAATTAAATCCTTAGTAACACCAGCAGCGGTTTTATGTTCATCATCTAATTGTTCATGAGTAGTGAAGTATGGAGCAATGACTAAAGTTTTACAATCACCAACATTAGCTAAATTAGAAGCTAATTGTAAGTTATCAACGAAAACAGCACCAGATAATTTAAATGGATCAGTTTCTTTATCAGCATTTGGTAAATCTTTAACACCAAAGGATAAGACACCACCGAACCCATTAGATAGATATTTCTTAGCATTTTCATGATGAGAATGAGATGGTAAACCTGGATAAGAGACCCAAGCAACATATGGGTTTTGTTCTAACCATTTAGCTAAAGCTAAAGCGTTTTGACCATGTCTTTCAGCTCTTAAGGATAAAGTTTCAATACCTTGTAATAAAAGGAAAGAACCGAATGGATTTAATAAAGAACCGAAATCTCTTAATAATTCGACTCTAACGTGGATGATATAAGCTAAATTACCATAAGCTTCATTGAAAACGGTACCATGGTAACCTTCAGATGGCTTAGAAAATTGTGGGAATTTTTCTGGATAATCCTTCCATGGGAATTTACCAGAATCAATGATTAACCCACCGATGGTAGTACCGTGACCACCGATCCATTTAGTAGCGGAATGAGTAACAATATCGGCACCGTATTTAATTGGTTGACAGAAGAAACCACCGGCACCAAAAGTGTTATCAACAACGACTGGAATACCATGTTTATGAGCGACTTCAACAATTTTTTCAAAATCTGGGACATTATATTTTGGATTACCAATAGATTCTAAATAAACACATTTTGTCTTTTCATCGAAGTATTTTTCGAAATCTTCTGGTTTATCACCATCAACAAATCTAGCTTCAATACCAATTTTCTTGAATGAAACAGCAAATTGATTATAAGTACCACCATAAAGGAAAGAAGTTGAGACAATGTTATCACCAGCATGAGCTAACCCTTGAATAGCAAGAGTTTGAGCAGCTTGACCAGAAGAAACAGCTAAAGCAGCAACACCACCTTCTAAAGCGGCAATTCTATCTTCAAGGACAGCAGTAGTTGGATTTTGGAAACGAGAGTAAACGTAACCTGGAACTCTTAAACCGAATAAATCAGCACCATGCTTTGAGTTCTTGAAAACATAAGAAGTGGTAGCATAGATTGGAACAGCTCTTGGTCTGTGGTTGTTATCGGATGGGTCTTCTTGACCGGCATGTAATTGGATAGTATCGAAATGGGAAGGCATGATTGATTGCTTTGTGTAGTTGTGTTGTTATAATAATATGAGTATAAGAATTGATTACCAAGAGATAAACTAGTGTTTTTGAATCAAGAACACAAACTACCATTTATATATCATTACAAATAGAACTCACCTGTTTTTGTGTAATCCAAAGACCACTTAATCAATATCTCATTAGTAGATTGATACTGTGTGGGATTGCCCCACTGGGCGTCTACTACCCCTTATGGTAACTGTGTATTGTGAGTCTTACTCTCTTGAGAAATACCATAGTGCACCAAACTGTGGATGCCCTGCGGTGGCCCAAAGCGGGAAATTCACGGGTTCCAATAATTCCAGCCCACAGCGCTTAAAAACTGTGAAAACTACAATCTTTCAACACTGGTCCCTTGTTATTATAGAGAAGGATTACTGTGGGAGTGTTAATTGTCTCTTAGTAGAGATTCAATTAGAAGAGTGTTTTGATATCAAGGTTGAGTCACTAGTTATGGTATTGTAGTTAATAGACAAGAGTGTGGGGTTGGTGAGTCCCCGAAAATGGTAAATTTACACTCATTAACAACAAACAGTGGGAAAATTAATAGCATAGTGGGCGGCTATAATAGATTGTTCTAAGATAATAGACAAGATTGGTAGGTAATGTTTAAGTGTGTAATTAATTAGTTAATTAGTTAAAGAAACTGGAGTTTCTATGTCGTGCACAATGATATGTTGGAGTAGTACAAAGTAAAAATAATGAGAGCTGTGGGATTCGAACCCGCGCATCCGAAGATATCAGAATGTTAAAGTTTATTGATAAATTTAAAACCTTAATCTGACGCCTTAAACCACTCGGCCAAACTCCCGTATTATTTACATTTTTCTGTTGTATGTTAATCTTAACTTAAACGGCTACGGATAGACTTTTTTATATACTTTAACTATCTAGAATCGCTAGAAAGTTCTTCGAAGTATCTGTAAATTAACTATAACTTATATTGCTTGAATTGTTTGATTTTCTATAAGTCTAAATATATAAAATATATAGAGAAAATCAATAACTAAATATCTAAAGACAGTTGGAATAACATGTCCTTTATATATAAATTATTTATTTAAATTTCTACTTAATTGGATAATTGAATCTAATGAATATCTTGCTATTAGTTTCTTTAATCGAATATAGAGCTTACTAATAATTTCCTTAATTCTAATGTTACTATGGTATGCAAATATCTATCTCATATTTATGCGTTTATTGGGTTCATTCATTCATGCACTTATTCAATTATTCCTTTATTCATCTGTTCATTTATTCATTTATTCATTTGTTCATTTATTCATTTATTCAATTATTCAATTATGCATTTTTCAATTATGCATTTATTCTTCGACTGTGGATATTCACTTAAAGGAAAATTATCAAATCTGACACCTGACAGATTTTAACCTTTAAATCATTTTTCACTTACAACATTTTTCTGTTAAAACTCATCTCCTACTTATAAGATGACCTTAAAAAATATATTTTCATTCATTTTTAACTACTACAGTTATTATTATTTGTAAAGTATAATTCTACAAGTTAAAATATAAAAGAATTTATATGTTACATTGTTTAAAAAAACAATTTCATTATAGTTAGCACAAAATAATTTAATTTATAATAGTTTTATTTGTAACAAATTTTAATATATTTGAATTTTATAAATGGAATATTACGATTTTTTAAACTTTTAAAACTTTATATTTGAAAGACCATTCCAATCATTATATATTTGTTTGTTTAAATATCAAATTGTAATTTAAAAGTTCACATTCAGTGCTGTATAAAATGAAAATTATTAAACATTTTCAACGTTTTCAAATTGTTAGTTGGTTTTGTTAATTAATTTTACAAATCGTGTTCACAAATATATAATATATCATTGTTTAAATTATTTTTGAGTTTTTACTTGATGTGTTTTTTTCTAATTGAATGATATTGATGGCATTGAAAATATACTGATATATACTGGAATTTTTTTTACATGCCTTCCCTCTTCTTTGGTTAATAGTGTCACCTGGTGTATTTATAATTATTAATAACTTCATTTAAAGAATTTGATGGGTTTAAAAAGGTTTTTGATTGGTGTCAATGAAAAGTTAAGTTTTTATTATTTTTAAAATATTTAAAAAGTTGATTATCAATTCTAACTAATTAATTTTTTTCTAAAAAATATATAAATTCCTTTATGTTTAAATACATTATTGATTGCTAGAAATATGGTAGACAATGGTCTTTATAAGAACATAAGCCATAAGATCCTTAACCCTCATACTATATCATTATATGATATCTCCTTTCTTTTTATTATAATTCATGGTTAGAT
>JAKTQC010000061.1:0-56536 GCA_030558655.1 Monosporozyma yasuniensis | reverse complement strand
GAAAAATCCATTTCCATAGTGTAGTGAGATCACCCACACACCATGTAGAGGATTAAGAAATCGCTGAATTAGAACAATCATAATGAATATGATATTCATTAGTATCATATTCCAACAAATAGAATGGATTCATTTTCTTAATATATGGTTATTGTTTATAACTGCATTAAAATTACAAGTTAATGACCTTTAAAACTCTAATAATGGTAGTTCCACATGTCAAATTTGGTAAAATGAGAAAATCAGTACATTTACTAACAAAACAAGAAATAACTGGGCGTGTGGCGTAGTTGGTAGCGCGCTCCCTTAGCATGGGAGAGGTCTTGGGTTCGATTCCCAACTCGTCCATTTCTTTTTTAGATTTTTTTATTTAAAATAGCAGTTCCAATACACATCTATCGTTAATACTATAACATCATCAAATTTAATATCATATTGATCATTAAAATATATATTTTATTTATATAAATAACTTTTTATAAAAAAGGGAAAGATATATATTAGTAAAAGAATTGATTACGTTTAAATAGCTTGATAATTTAAAGCATCTTTTGAAATAATTTGAGAAGCTTGCCATTTTTCACCTGGAGCCACTTTAATTAAATCATGAACATGACCTGGTTCAATACAAAGCATTTCTTTATAACCAGTTTTTGGTTCAAAATCACCCATACCGGCAGATTTAGCAATCCATGGATTCCAAACAACAGAATCTGGTAAATTAACTCTCTTGACAGTATGAATTGGTTTACCTTGATTAACCACTTGAATAGCACGATCAGCATCAACATTTTGATAAATGACATCAGTTTCTTTATCAAAAGTGACTACTGGATGTTTATCCACAATAGTTTCTTTAATTAATTGATCATAAAATGTCATACCAGTTAAATTAGAAACCATAGTATCTTCAATATCTGGAATTCTTAAATAAGTATGGAACAACCAATTAAATTGTAAATCTCTATTGGTGGAAGAATTTTCCACTTCAATATCAGTCTTTAAGAAATCTTTACCTAATTCCACAGTTAAGATTAAATTAAAATTTTCTTTCCATAATGCAGTTAATTCTGGATTAGCAATCTTTTCATTTAAACCGAATTGAACAGTTGGTGGATTTGATTTAGTTTGACCTAAGAATTCCCAAGTAGAATTTCTAGCAAGACCATGTTGTGGTAATTTAGATAATAATTCATCTGTATCATTCTTACCAAAGACTGGGAAAACTAATGGGATACCACCTCTAACAGGTTTTGAACCATCTAATTTAGCAGCAGTAGATAACCATAATTGTTCTTTACCTTCTAATTTCCAAGAGAAAATAGTGGCACCGTATTTTAAAATAGAGACAGAGGTGTCTTTGTTGTCTGGATGAGTTAAGATAACTTGAGAATCAGTTTCTTCAATTGGCATTGTTATTTGAGTGTGTGGTATTGTTGTCTAGTTGTAAAAGTAAAGTATGTTTTATGGAAAGTGTCTTTTCACTTAAATATATATATATATATATATATTTTTTATTTTTCATTATCCTTAAATACTAGTTGCCGATCCTCCTATTTCAGGCTTCAGCAGAGAATGATGGTTGAACACAAAGGGGTATTGAATCTGATAATGATATTAATGATATTAAATGTTTATTTATATGTTGTTACATACTTAACGTCTCTTCTTGGCGATTTTACTCTTTTTCGCTTGTGCTTTAGCTCTTGCATTAGCCTTTGCTAATTCTTCTTTTGTCTTTGGTACCACTTTGAAAAACCCATCTAATCTTACTTGAGTACCTGATTTTAAACCCTTTTTCAATCTTACAATCCCACCTTTCACTCTATCTTCATTAAATAATTTTTCTTCACAAAGATATTTAATTAATCCCTTTTCATCTGGTGGAGTCCATTTTAAATTAATTTCTGAACTTGGAATTACATCTGGTTTTAAGAATAAATCACGAGCACCTTGATAATTCCAATCTTCTGGTATAGTCCATTTTGTATTACCATTATTAATAAATTCAATAATTGCTTCTAATGAACCATGTTCTTTAATTAATTTCAATGCTGTCACAGGACCAATACCTCTAATTGATTCAATATAATCACAACCTAATAAGATACCTAAATCAATAAATTGTTCAATGGTTAAATTTAATGATTCAAGTACTTTTTCTGTATCTAATTCTTGTACTGGTTCCTTCTTAGCTTCAGAAAAGGTTAAATGTCTTAATAAGAATGGAGTTCTATAACATAAAGTATCCATATCTTCACTTGCTGCAGCATAAACTTTCCCACCTTTAGCTAATTCTGCACATTGTGCTTCTGCTTCACTTGGTGCTATGACAAATGGAATCCCCATTAATTTTAATAAATCTTGTGCCTCTTTATTATGTTCTGGTGTAACTCTCACTAATCTTCTTTCTTGTTTAATTCTTTCAGCTTGATCTGTGGCTTCATTTAATTTTGTTTCAGTATCCTTTCTTCTATCCTTTCTTTTATCTAATTCATATTTTTTCAAATCTGGTGGTTTACCATCAAACACGTATACTGGTTTAATACCATTATCAATCATTCTTAATGTTCTATAAAAGATCCCCATTAAATGTGAAGTTGTTTCACCATTATCATTTAATAATTGTGTACCATCCGTTTGTCTAACGGCGATTAGGAATTGATATAATGACATTGATGCATCAATGGCAACTTTACGTCCAAAAAATGCTTTAATATCACTTTTACGTATAGCTAATGGAGAATTTTCCATAATAATACCGTTCAGCCCCTTGATACCCATGTTCGGTTGTCTGTTGGTTTGTTTGTCTGATTGTTTGTTGTTATTAAACTTTGCTCATCTCTTCATAGAAATGTATCTTCTCTATATCAAAAGTTTCGCGTTATAAAATACTCGAAGTTTCACGCGTTTTGGTGAGAATTACAACACAATGCAGTGCTGGAACACACAAGGTTATAATAGAACATGACAGTTAGTACCACTGTATATGTCACTATATTCTCAATACATTGCTCTACCGTTCTGGTATATTCTCAGTATATATTGAGATAATACGCTGAGAATATGAGGGTAACCCCCACAGAACACGCAGTCACGTGCCACGTCTCTTTTGACGAAACTAACAACAAAATTTTATTTGAAAAAATTTAAAATCCAAAAGTAAAATAGAAAGTAAATAAATAAATAAATAAACACTCTTTGGATATCTCATTTAACGAACATAAAGGTTTATTATAGTATCATATTTTATATCATTCCATACAACAATAATTTTAATGTTGATTAATTAAAGTTAGTTAAACATAACAACATGACAAACGTTTATGAGTATGAACATCCAATTATTAATAATCAATTAGCAATAAGTAATGAAAATTCAAATCCACGTAAATTTCCAACTTTACAATCATGGTATAATGTTATTAACGATTATGAATTTAAAGCAAGATGTCCAATTATATTAAAAAATTCACATAGGAATAAACATTTCACTTTTGCTTGTCATTTGAAAAATTGTGATTTTAAAGTTTTGTTAAGTTATTGTGGTGGTAATGTCAATTCAAGTGTTGACTCAATAAAGGATAAAAAGAATATTTTATTTGATGATGATGATGATATTGATGATGAACTAGGTTTGAAAAAACATACTCATCTTGTTGAATTAGATGATGATGATAATAATAATATTAAGAAAGAAACAGAAGGTGAAGATGAAGAAGATGAGGATGACAGTATAAGGAAGTATACAGAAACTGATGCTACTCCTGCTGATGCACATGTTACAGCAGCAATTGCTGCTGCTGTAGCAGCAGTACAAGAATCTTCAAATGATAAACAACATCCACATATTACAAAAGAACAAATTGGATTGAAAAATATTAATATTAATAATAATAACAACAATAATAATAATACAAAACAACAAAATGATCTTGATGATGCAGACGCTCTACTGGAACATTCTGTAAGATTTATTAATGAAGATCCAGTAGAAGGTCCATTCATAGTCACTAAGATCTACCCCTATCATAACCATCCATTAGAACATAATATGCCATTAGATAAATTTGTATTAACAAAGATTCCTAAGATTTTACAAAATGATTTAAATTTTGATACTACATTAGAAGATTTATATAAAAAGGGTAATAATTCAATGAATAAATTTAAAGTTAGTTTATTTGTTACTGAATCCGGTTTATTAGATATTATCAAACAAAGATATCATTTAACTGATAATGATATCTCAAGAAAATTTATCTCATTGATCTCTAGAAGAGTCACAACTTATAAAGCAAGATTTGTATTGAAAAAGAAAAAAATGGGCGAATATCAAGATCATAATTCAAATATTCACATGATTCAATCAATGCAAAATGATTCTTCAAATATTGTACCACCAACACACCAACAACAACAACAACAACAACAACCAAAACACAATAACAATACAACAACATCACAACAAACATCAGATAATGATTCACAATCTCAACAAAATCAAAATTTCTTAAATGTAACAAGAAAATTATTAGCAAATGTTAATGCAAACACTGCTTCTACTGCCATAGAATCAAATGATCAAAATAATAATAACAATGGTCTATTATCGGATCATGCAGTTATGGAATTAAATAATGCAAATCATGTATTGAATTCTGATATTCAACATGCTGCACAAGCTGCAATAAATGAAAATATTTCTTTATCAAAACGTAGATTAACTAATGATGATCAAGATTTAGATTCATTTAAAAGATTGAAATCAACAAACATTAACACCACATTGGATGATATTAATATTGGTGAATTAACAAATGAAGATAAATTACCACAAAATATTGCAGAACAATTAAGATTATTATCATCACATTTTAAAGATGTTGAAAATATCGGTCCAAATTCTTTAAATAGTACAACTTTTGAAGATGATGTTGTTGTATCACAACATCATCATCCACATCAAATTAATGATGATGAAAATTTAGAATCCGCAATCGATAACGATGATGATGATGTCGTTGTTAATACAAATTTAGTTCATCATCCAGATGTTGATGATGACGAGATATTAGATGAAAATATTCAACCTGAATTAAGAGGTCAATAAATTTATTTTATAACAATATAACATTTTATGTAATACTACAATTTTTTAATATTATTAGTTTTTTAAACGTTTTTGAATATTTGAAATTATAAGTGAAAACTGATTGTGATGGGGTTGATAATACAGCTCTATAGAGAGAGATATAGATATATAATCACATATCTAACTGGTACATACAAGTACAATATGTTAAGGTTTAAATCACTGGGTCAAATTTCCCCGTTATTTAAACAAACATCAATTTTGTTATCAAAATGGAATCAATCCAATAATATCCCTAGATTAGTATTGGTAAGATCAAATTACACTACAAAACCCAATGAATCAACAATAACACGTGAACATGTAACCAAATCAACTGAATTAACAACACATGAACAAGTAACTAAATCAACTGAATCATTAACAGACGAACCTTGGTATTTGAAATTAGGTCAAGATCAAAGAGATATTTTAAAATCACAACAAGAAGGTATTATCAAAGAAACAATTCAATATCCAATTACATTGAAACCATCATCTACACTCATGAATATTACAAATTATTTGAATGATAAATTAGGTTTATCAAATACTATAATATTTGATATGAAAAATATCGATCATAATCAAATTAATGGGAAAATTGGTGATATTATCATCTTAACCACTGCTTTGTCAATGAAACATTGTCATAATAGTTATATTGAATTAAATCAATTATTAAAATCAAATTATAATAACTTACCCACTGTAGAGGGGAAATTAAATAATCATGAATTGAAAAAATTACAAAGAAGATTGAAAAGGAAAAATGTTAAAGCTCCAAGTGATAGTGGTTTCGGTATTGATGGTTCACGTCATGAAATTAATGAAGCTTGGTATATGATTGATTGTAAAATTGATGGTATAATTGTTAATATCTTAACTGAAAAGAAACGAAATGAATTAAATTTGGAAGAATTATATGCTCCAATCGAGGAGAAATATAAATATAAAAAAATAGAGGAAACTAAAGTGGAACATATGGGGTTGCAAACGGGTGAACAAAGTATCCTAGCTGGGTTGAAAAGATTAGCAAATCAAAGAAGAAATTATTCAACATCAACGGTACAATTGAAGGGTGAAATTGTATCACCAGAAATATTAAAATCATCACGCATCTGGCGTAAAGATCATATTCTTGCAACATTGAAATCATCAATTTCAAAGTTAGATACTGGCACTAATCCTCAAGATTCATTAACTGCTTTATCTCTAATGATTAATACATTAAATGATCTCCCAATTGAAAAGACCAAAACCATAAAAGTATTCCAATGGAAACAAACACTTGATTCAATCTGGCCTTTAATTTTACCCACCAATTCAACATTATTTTGGTCCAAAAGATTTGAATTCTTAACTTTATTACATACGATTAAACCAAATACATTTCAAACTTCAAGATTTGTTAAAAGTTATTTTATCCATAAAAGATTATCAAATAATAAATTAACTCGTAAAGAACTTATTGATTTTTTAAAATTAAACATTATTGAAGTTAATAAGAATAAGGGAAGAAATTTAATGACTGTTAATACAGTAATTTCTCAAGTTTTACCTCTCTACGAGGATAATACGTTAGATCTTGCCACTGATGTTGAATTAATAAATTTATTATTTCAAACTTTAGTCAATAATCAAGAAACAAAATTAAACAGTTTATATTCAGTAATTGACTATATCTTAATGGAGACTTCGAATACACCAGATACTCGTGTGATCATTCCTATGTTAAGAAGTTTAGCACAAGCCAAAAAATGGAGCGAATACTTTAATTTATGGTCAAATAAGCTTTATGGGATTGAAATTGGTAAAGATTATAGACCTTGGGAACAATTTATTCAATACATTGTGGACTCCAATGATCAACATCTACAATATCAATTAATTAAAGATGGTCATTTATTATGGTTGTTAAGGTACAAAGTTAACATTACACCAGGGATTAAGAAACAAATCACTGCATTATTCAATAAATTAGATCCCCAGAGAGAACATTCCAAAGATTTAGAGTCTTTATTATTAAACACAAATAAATCATTATGAGTTGCTTTGAAGTTATTTTAATTTTTTTGATGTTTTTTTAGATATTTAAATTTTAATGAAGAGGAAAGAGATCTTTAAAGGAATTTATAACATCTTTAAAGGAAGATGAAGAAGAAGAGATAAAGTAGAGACCAACCAGATGGGTCTATATACCGGAATAATAACCAGGAATTACAGTGATTTTGTACCCAGATATGTCTTTCCACAATATAACATGTTAAAATCTGACTTTAAGGGTCATCAAATGAAGGCATTAAGAAGGATTGAATCCCTAGCCCCACAATTGAATATGATCTTAGAATTAAGAGATGTTAGAGCTCCATTATCCACCAAAAATATAATATTTGATAAGTTATTACAAGATTGGAAATATAATAATATGAAACGATTAATAATATACACGAAGAAGGATCTTTTCCCTAATCAACAATCTGTTTTAAAAAAATTAACTCATTGGCATAATGAGATGAATGAAGATTTTATGCTTATTGATGCAAGAAGTAAGAGAGAGGTTCGTAATTTATTCAAGATTATTGAATGTAATGGGAATGAAATGATGAATCAGATGGGGATGCCACTACCCATGGGATATAGAGTATTAATCACTGGTATTCCTAACTTAGGGAAATCTACGCTAATCAACTCTTTAAGATCTCTTGGTCAAGGAAATGATGATGTTATGGGTAAGAAGAAGAAAGTTGCCCGAACTGGGAATGAAGCTGGTGTGACTAGAAGTACCAGTGAATGTATTAGAATTACATCAAATACCTCAACTGAAGCAAAACAACCAATTTATCTTATCGATACACCAGGTATTGGCTTACCAGGTAGAGTCTCTAATGAAATTAGAATGTTGTCTCAATCATTATGTGGATCATTAAAATCAAATTTAATAGATCCAATAATTGTAGCAGATTACTTATTATATTTAATGAATTTACAACTATGTGATAAGAAGAATGAATGGTACCCTGATTGCATTTCCAATCCAACAAATAATGTATACAAGGTTTTAGAAAGGACCAAAACAAACAAAGCACAAGATGAAAACTCACTTGCGATTAAATGGATAACACATTGGACCCGTTATGGGAAAAATCTATTATTTGATATTGAGATGTTATTATCCGATGAAGAATTCTCATATAAGAAATACATTGAACAAGAACTTAAGAAGTTAGGTGACATGTCTATTACAGCTAAAACCAATGATAGGACTAAGTTCATTGGTAAATTATTCAATTAAAAACTTGACCTTCCAAATCCTGTCAAACTATTAACAACATAAACACAACGCAACAACAAATATTTTAACACAATTACATATCAACATACACTTATATATCAACATACACTTATATATTAACATACACTTATATATTCATACAAATCTATCTGTAAATAATAAACAAGATGAACAACATTGTAATTTTTCTTGATATGATTATACCGTCTTTACAACAGTATGATGTGGTTAACTTCTCCACAACTGTTGAACTTTACTCTTTTATTTGTGTATAATGTTCTTGGAATTATGATTGGATTCTTATTGTTAAATTTTAATACATTATAGAATATTATTTCTGCTAATTCAGGTAAATTCTTCCAAAATACCTTTTGACATTGGTAAATTAATTTTGGTGACATCTCCTCCTCGTTTATTATTTCTAATCTTAGAGAATTGTTTCTTTTTGATATATCTTGGGTCTTAAATTTATCTCCAGACACTCTGTCAATACCTGATTTGAAATCCCACCAGGTACATTCACTAACATGTTTGATGGTTAAAGATACACATGACGATGGTAATATTAACATATTTAAATCAATGGTTTCAATATTATTTAACGTCACTGATCTTAAATTTTCCCATTGTGTAACATCAACAAAATTCTTTTTAGAGATTTCATTAATTTGATAAAGTTCCAATTGTGGAATCCTTTTCTTAATGACAGATGGAAGCGATTTAACACTTCTATTTGTTAACCCATGACCATTAATTAAATGTTTAAACAATCTATCACCACGACATGAGACAATTTGTAAATTTTTCATTGGATTCATATTATTAACTACCATTTGAATATGGGGGCTTAATATAATTTTTTTCTTATTTTTAGTAACAGCGGTTGTTGTTGTTATTTTTCTACGTTTTCTACCCTTCATAGGTTTAGCTTCATTAATATTGTCTGAGGTAGAACTCGTATCTTCTTCATCGAGCTCATCTTTATTTACAGTCATACCTTCTTCTTTTAGAGCTTTTGCCTCATCTTCACCAAACCAAAGTTGACTTATGAAGGATAAATATTGTTTCCTTAAAAGACGAGTTAATGTGGCTGTACTCATAGATTCTGATAAAATATCTAAATTGAATCTAATAAAATCACAATCTGAATCTGATTTATATTTATCATAAGCAAAATATTGATCCATTATCAGTTTCTGATAATCTTTTTTCGAATACCATATTTGTAAAAAATGTTTCTTCTTATCAAAGAATCCAAATTGTAAATGTCCATCTAAACTAATTATATCAATGGGACCCATTAATGATCCCTCATACAGTTGATTCATCCTAAGACAATCCAAAACGATCGAATCATATCTAAACCATAGAGCCATTTCTAACCATTTATAGATGAATTCTGAATCATATTTGAAAAGTTCCAAATAAGGTTCAAAAACAGGATACATATTTTTAATCAATTTCTTCCTCCTCTTACGTTCTTGTTTCGTTAAAAATTCAATTTCATCATAATCATCTGGCTCGATAGACATTAGTGAACTATCCAGATGATAATATACATGTTTTCTTATATCTGTAGGTAATTGAAGAAATGCTTCCACATCAAACTCTCTTGTCATTATTCAATTCTATCTCATTAATTTGTTTCACAGACTCATAACCAATTGTAAAATAATCCTTATTACCTCAAACAAACCGTATAATCCTCACTGGATCCACCTCATCTTTACCTAAACTGTATTATTTCACTTCGTTTATTTTTCAGATGGGGGCTTTAATTTCTCGAGCTGCAATTTTTTTTGGTGAAAAAGTATAAATACGGAAGCTTTTTGCAAAACTGACCGAAAATTTTCTTTCCTTTAAAGACTACTTTAAAGACAGCTTTGTTCTTTTTGAAAATATTGTTATCCTTTCAAATAAGAAATCAACAAACAACAACTGTGTATTTTCTAAAGCAATAGTTTAGAACTAGATATCATTTTGTTGCCACCTTTTTTTGAATTTGTATATTTTATATATTTTTAGTTATTATCTCTCATCTCTTTTATTAATCTCTTCGTAATAATCATGCCAAGTACTAGTTATTTAGACAAGAACTTCAAATCTTCTTATTATGACAAGTTCCGTCCATCGTACCCTGAAACTTTAGTCGATAAAGTCATGTCTTATTATAAGAAAACTCCGGGAAATGAATGTAATGTATTACTTGATGTCGGTTGTGGTACTGGGATTGCTACCAAATTATTTGTCCCCAAGTTTAAGAAATGTATTGCTACTGACCCCTCTTCTGCTATGTTAGGTTGTGCTCAAGACACCATTCCTAAAGATGCCAACGTGGTTTACAAAGAAGTTGCTGGTGAAAAGATCGTTGAAGATGGTAAAGTGGATTTAAATTCAGTCGATATGGTCATTGGTGCCCAATCTATCCATTGGTGTGATTTAGACATCTTATTTGATCAAGTGAATAAGATCTTGAAACCAAATGGTACATTTGCCTTTTGGTTTTATACTCAACCTGAATTTACCGAGTTACCAGGTTTTAATGATCTTTATTATAAATATGGGTGGTCAGATGAATTTATGGGCCATTATTTAACTCCATATCAACGTCATTTCTTTACCAAGTTCAATGAGAATGAAGAATTAATGAATAAATTAAAGAAACAATTTACTGACATTGAATTTGAAATTTCCTGTCATTCACAAGGCTATTCTGATCCAAATGCCCCATATTATCAAACTACTGCGATGTCAATGTCTGATTTAAGACATTTAGTCAGAACTTGGAGTCTTTATACTTCATGGGTTAAAAATCATCCAAATGAAACTAAGGATATTGCTGATAGATTTGTTGATGAAGTGGTGGATAAGTTCAACATCACTGATGAATCTAAAATGTTCAAAGTTCAATGGTCCACTTTTTATTACTTATGTCGTAAAATTTAGTCAATAGATCTTAGTCTTTTTTATTATTTTAATACTTTTACTTATGCCCTGTTGTGGTAAATATGCTCCATAACAACCATTTTTTAAACATAAAAAATGACATTTATTAAATATACTTATGTAATTTATATTCTATAAAATATTGCACTTATTTAATACATAATATTTTTTTATCTGTCAGATGCTCTATACCTATTAGATTTTTTTGTACATATTCATTCACACTCCATTTAGTTAGACATATTATAATTCATTTATATATTCATTGAATAGGTTGATATATAAAAAAGAAAAAATATATATATATCTATATGCTTCTTAATAATGTTTTTGTTGTTTATAAATGTACAGAGTTTTTTTATTTTATTTTATTTTATTATATTAGCTGTTATTAATTTGTTAATAATTCTAACATACCTTCAATTCTTTGTGCTTCTTTAGCCTTAAAGATTTCATTTCTTACTCTTGTTCTTAAATCAATAATAATTTGTTGTAAAACAGGGGAACTTTCTAAGATATTATTACCATATAATTCTAATACAACAGCAATCCAATCTGCTACAATTGTTGCAAATCTAACATCTTCAATCCCCTTTAGACACCAATTTAATAATGGTTCTAAAGTAGTTTCATCTCTATTATATAATGCAACACGAATCTTACCACGTTTTCTTAATTCTTGTAAAATAGTAACAGTTAATTCTTTAGCCATACCTGGAACAAAAGCACAATCCAAAGCATCAGACCATTTAAATTGATTAATACATTTTTCAAAAGAACGTATACGACGTTGTTGAGGTTTTGATGTGTCATTATGAATAATGTTTTCTTGATCACCTTGATATTCTGAACCTCTCATCATTCTTTGGAAATTATTACTCTTTGGTGTTGTATCTTGTAACATCTTAGATTCCATAAGTTTTGATTTAACTTCTTTAGATTTAGTGATAGACCCCTTCTTGGTTCTAATGGCTAATAAACCTGATGACATACCAACGACTAAATGTCTATTCATTTTATTATTTAAATCTTCAGATTTATCACTATTTTTACTTATCACAGTGGTATCATTAACAATTGATGGAGAAATGGCACAACTTAAGACAGCACTTGAAAATTTCCAACCAAATTTAACTTTAAAATTATCTAATGGATCAAAAACTTTAACATGACCATCTAATGAGGATGCAATTAAAGCAGAATTCATTGGAGCATTAAAATCTTCAATATAATCCATACATGTGACCGTTTTATTGAAATTACCTCTTTCAAATAAAGTTGAATTATTTGTTAAATCCCAAACTTTAAATCCATTCCCACCACACGAGACTAATTGTGTTTGTGATATGGATATTATATCTTCAATTGGATTACCATGATTTAATTTAAAAATTGGTTGATTTGATTTATTTCTAATATCATATAATCTAATAAAATTATCATAAGACCCTGTAGCAATTAAATGTGGAGCGTTTGGTACAAATGCCACAGAACGAATATAATCTGTAGCACCACCAAGTTCTAAAGTTGGTTCATATGGATGTGAAATATCCCAAACTCTAGTAATTCTATCATCACTTGCTGTGACTAAAGATCTATTATCATGTTTATGAAATTTAGTCACATGAGTTGGATGTGTTGATGCATTAATTGATACTAAAATATTTCTTGGATTATATGAATCATAAATTGATACTTGACCAGTGGCATCACCTGCAACAAGTAATTTACCATCAGCTCTAAAAGATGCAGAATAAACTAAATCTTTAAATCTTGAAAATGTCTTAACAACTTGTCTTGTCTTTGAAGAAAATAATTGGACTCTAGTAGATGAAGTCACGGCAAAATCATGTGGACTTGTTGGATTAAAAGCAATATGAGTAACAGCATTATGTTCTTTCACTAATTGTGCAGAAGAATATTGTCTCCAGTATCTTTGTTCTGGGGTGGTTTGTTGAGGTAAAACCGGGGCCCTAGAGGTAATGATACGAGGTCTATTAGAGGACATCTTGTGTGGGAATGATACTCTTTCGATTGATTCGATACAATACTAGCCTTTAATAATACAATAATCACTACACTCTCATTATATCAATATTTCAATCTTTAAATTTGAAATAAAATTTTCAGCTCATCGCTTTTTTTTTCATTTTGGAATTTTTTATTTTCAAATAGTGAAGAAAAGGGCACGTGATTCTGGTAATAATACCAGATGGAGCTTAATATATCTTACTATATCTTAGTTAGCGGATAGTAACAGCAGTATATTCAAGTTGAATATATGCCATCCCTGTGAATACTTCGGTGTTTGTGCAACTACCTGTTTAAATGAAGAGATTTCATTAGAAATCAATGCATTTATTAAATTAATAACAGTTTGCATATTGGAGAGTTGAGTTCCATTCAATAACAAAAAGAAAACAGTTGTCGACAATTACACACTGGTTTAACAACAGTCTTAAAACAGTATCTACCTTAAACTTGTCCTAGATAATCAAATCTACTTTCTTGAAACACTAAACTTTTAAATGTGAGAAAATTGAACGAATAACCAATAATAATTTTGAACCAAACCAAACAACCACACCTACTAACCTTAATAATACACACAAACATTACCACCCACCCACATATCATATGAACTCATACTCTCTTGACTTCTCTATTCAGTTAGCCGCCTAAATTTGTTACAAAAAATGTCATATCTTGAAATTCCAAGAAATCTGAAATTTGAAATTAAAAATAAGCTGAAATAAATAAATAAAGGCTGATTTTTTATTCAATAAAGTGATTAAAGACAAGTTGTTAATAAGCATAACTTTACCACACTCAATCGGAATCATACTATGTCCAGCAAATTAGAATTAAAATCAGTGGTTCCACCACAGCCTAATACAGAAAGAAATTTTACTACACATTTATCATATGATGAAACAAATAATGCAATTGCTTATCCCTGTGGTAAATCAGCTTTTATCCGTGGATTAAGTCAATTCACTTATGAAAATAAAGAAGAAGGATTTAATGTCCAATTCACTGGTCATGCTAACAATAATGTTACTGTGGTTAAATTCTCTCCAATTAAAGGTTCTCAATATTTAGCCTCTGGTGATTCTTCAGGTAAAGTGATCGTTTGGTCATGGAATTTTATTGATGATAATGATCATACAAAAGTGGAAACCAAGATTAAATCTGAATTCCAAGTGTTATCTGGTCCCATCACTGATATCTCTTGGGATTTTGAAGCTCGTAGACTTTGTATTGTAGGTGATGGTAAAGATCAATTCGGTGCTTTCATTTCATGGGACTCAGGTAATTCATTAGGTGAAGTCACTGGTCATTCTACAAAAGTTAATTCATGTGATATGAAACAATCAAGACCAATGAGAGCCGTCACAGTTGATGACAATGGGAAAGTTGTCTTTTATACTGGTCCACCTTTCAAATTTAGTACTAGTGATCAATTACATCATGATCAAGGTAAATTTATTAGAGACGTTAAATTTCAACCTGGAGATGGGAAAGTATTAGTCTCTGTTGGATCAGATAGAAAGATTAATGCCTTTGATGGTGTCTCTGGGGAATTTATTAAAACTATTGAAGATCCAGATGAACCAATTAATGGTGGGTTGTTCGCTTTAGATTGGTTAAATCATGATACTTTTGTTACAGTAAGTGCTGATTCTATTATTAGAGTTTGGGATTTAGAAAGCGGTAAATGTATTAATAAATGGAATTTAAATCCAAATGGTGATAAAGATATTGGATTACAACAAGTCGGTGTTATCTCTATTCTTGGTGGTGATGCTATTGCAACATTATCTTTAAATGGTAATTTAACCATTTTAAAACTTGGTGAAGATAATATTGTGACCACTATCAAAGGTCATAACAAGGGGATTACTTCATTAGCTGTTAATCCATTAATAACAGGTTCATTCGATGGTAAAGTTGTTGATTGGAATGATGATAACGTTACTTTGTATCAAGGTCATAATAATTTAATTATTGGATTAAATAACAAGAAATATCCAGAAATTTCATCATTATCATGGGATGACACTTTGCAAATTAATAATGAAATTAAATATAAGTTTGAATCACAACCAAAATTTGCTTCAGTGAATTCTGATCCAAAGGATGAAGATTATTTATATGCAATGGTTAATAATGATAATGAATTAGTCATTATTAACTCTTACACTGGTGAAATTATTAACACTGTGAAATTACAAGATCCAGCATCTGCTATTACAATCTCAAAGACATATATTGCCATTGGTTATGAAAGAACTAATTCCATTGAATTATTTAAATTAAATGATTTAGAACAAAGATTTACATTAAAGACCACAATGAGATCTACACCATCTTGCGTGTCTATATCACCAAGTGAATCACTTATTGCTGTGGGGGATGTGCTTGGTAAGATTATTTTATTTGATTTAGAAACCCGTGATATCAAGACTTCAAGATGGGCATTTCACACTGGTAGAATCAATGCTATCTCATGGAGACCACAATCAATTGAAGATGAAGAAGAAGATCTTGTTGCCACTGGTTCATTAGATACTCACGTCATGGTCTATTCTGTGAAGAGACCTATGAAAACTGTCAAGTTTTTAAATGCTCATAAGGACGGTGTCAACAACGTCATGTGGCAAGATGCTGATCACATTGTATCCACTGGTAACGATGCATGTATCAAGACTTGGGAATTACAATTAGCCTAGAGATAGGCATAATATAACTACATCTATCTATAATGTCGATTATGTATTGAACTTACAGCTTATATAAAATTTCAAATTTCAATTTGAAAAATTAAAGATAAATTAAAAATTGAAAACAAATAAACCTTTGAATTAAATTAAATAACACAACAAGTTGATATATAAATATACAAAATAAGAAGGAGATCTACCCCATTAAGAATGTCTGACTCAGAAACTACAAGCCAAATTGAATCACAAACTGGTTCTGTTTCTCCAAGTAGATCCCGTTCTAGATCTCGTTCTCAAAGACCAAATTATAAGATTGAAGATGCTGGTTTAAATGAAAGTGATGAAGATGATGAATACAAAGAAGGTGACAATGACGATGAAGATGAAGAAATAGAGAGTACAATTCCACAAAGAAGAAGTAAGAGAACTTTACACGACGATGATGAAGATGACGACGAAGATGAAGAACAAGAAGATGAAGAACAAGCAGATGAAGATGAAAATGTTGAAACTCCAGCTGAAAATGATTCTGAGGCCATTGACCACAACGCTACTTTTAATGTGGATAAGAAAATGAAATTATCATACCCAGTGGATGCTAATGGTGAACCATTATCTGTAGTCAATGATGAATACACTTTACCAGATGATGTCTCTGGGGAAGAGAAAATTGATAAAGACGGTAAATTACAAGGTGGTAGACAATTTAAAGTACGTACTTTTAAATTGTTTGATAATGGCAATAGATTATTCATGTTAGCCACTGAACCAGCTAGAGCTGTTGGGTTAAGAGATTCTTCTGCATTTTTCCAATATCATCCAAACATGTATAAATATATCTTAAGTCAATCTGAGAAGAATAAATTAATTGGTCAAAGTATATTACCTTATTCTTATAGAAATAGAACAATATCTGTGGTTACAGCAAGAAGTGTATTTAAAGAATTTGGTCATACCATTATTGTTGATGGTAAAGAAAATGATGATGATTATTACTGTGATCCAGCCTTAAGAAATAGTAATGTTAAAGAAGGTCAAATGCCAAAGGATAAACAATCTAAGAGTCATAAGAAACAAAAGACTAGTAAATCCCATCATAATGATAGATCACATCAAGGTAGACATAATCATCATCATCCAGTAAGACATACCGAAAAGCAAGAATTTATTGAAAATGCTCAATTACAATCCTCTGCCAATCCGGCTAAAAACACTGTGGAATTCTTCCAAAGTAGCCTTATTGGTAGTACAATGAATACAAATAGTCATCATGGTACTGGTACTACTGTATCAAATAATGGAGCTATTATGGGTATC
Organism: Monosporozyma yasuniensis; assembly: GCA_030558655.1. Lineage (NCBI taxonomy): Eukaryota > Fungi > Ascomycota > Saccharomycetes > Saccharomycetales > Saccharomycetaceae > Monosporozyma > Monosporozyma yasuniensis. Next base: position 39,120 of record JAKTQC010000061.1, on the reverse strand, counting down.
AATGGCAGTCAATTAAATTCCACAAATTGGTTATATCAACATGCCGCTGCTTGTAGTAGATATAATAGTGACATGTATTATGACAGAGTACGTATCCTTTTGATAGAAAATCAAGGTATTAGAGATCCATATACAAACACTTTACATGTTCCACAAGGTACCCAATCTACCAAAGTGATAAGGTATCAAAAGGTGGTTGATCCAGAAAGAGATAATAAAGATATTGAATACGAGACTATTATTAAAGATCAAGATTTATTAAAACCTATTACTGGGTTGAATGGAATCTCTAAGGAAATATATGAAGATGTTGTTGATGCTGAAACATTAAAAGCTATCGAAGAACAAAAAATGTTCGAAACAGGGTCATAAACAAAGAACCGTTTAAAAGATATATAAATATGTAATTTTATTTAATATTTTTATAAAGTTGTAATAAATTCATCAGTTGGGACATCACCATTAACTAAAGTCAAAGTCTTATGAACAGTTTCCTTTTCATGTAATAAGGTTTCCTTAATAAATAAAGCAACATCTTGTCTTTTGATAGATTTATCAATTTTGATTCTTTCTTCAATTTGGTCTAATGGGGTAAATTTACCAGTACCTGGTTCATCCTTTAACCAACCTGGTTGTAAGATGGTCCAATTAATTTTTGATAATCTCACGTCATGATCTGCCGCACGTTTAGCAATATAATATTCTCTTAAACCTGGAATATCCCACCAGAAATCTCTATCTTCAGCCTTTAATGCAGAAACGACAATGAATCTATTCACACCAGCAAGTTCGCATGCCTCCACAGCTTTACAACACCCATCTAAATCAACAGTGAAAATTCTTTCTACACCTTTACCACCTGCACCTGCTGTGAACACAACGGCATCATAACCTTTAATTGCAGCCGCAACTTCTTTCACACTAGCATGTTCAATACTAGTCAAAGAAGCATTAATCTTAACTTCTTTGGTGAAATATTCTTGTTGTTCACTATTTCTGACAATTGCTAAGGGAATATCGAAATGTGTTGTGTCTTGTTTCAAATAATCAACCAAGAAACGACCAATTTTACCATTGGCACCAATGATTGCAACTTTTAATCCTGACATGGTTTATAAACTAACTTGTTTTAGTTATATGTGTTTGTGGTTTGTTATAGGTTTTGTGTTTATTCAGTTTTTACAGATATTCTTTATATAACAACTTTTCAAATAGAATTTCATCCCTTGATTGACCTGCATTACAGTGAAATAACTCCTTGTTTGAAAGAAATTAATTTTATTTCTACAAGGTTACTAAGCAATTCCACATCTTATTTGTCGGTGTTATAGTGATATATTATGACGTGTTGTGGATACTTTAAAGTTTCAAGAGACTTTATTTTTTTGTTTGCTTCCTGAGCCAGTAAGAATTACAGTATATTGAGATTATTCGATTATAAGAGAAGCTTAAAGAATAAACTCATCTTGCTTGATATGATTGGCAAATTGACTATCTACAACATTAGTCCATTGGAAGCGTATCTTCTCCTGTCAATATAACTTGTTTTGTACTCTTGTTTCATTGAATGATATTGCAAAGATTAATTGATAAAATAACAATTTCAAATAAAAAGGCTAAAGATTAGGTTTAACACCCACTCGAAACAAAATATAAGAACAAAGACAAAAACTTATATATACAAATACCCATACACACAATGATTAATATTACGAGGACATCGATGTTGTTGTCCTCTAAGTGTACAACCAGAAGTTTAAGTACTTTGAATAATGGATTAGTATTTAAATTCGTTGCTAGAAGAACCCCTTCACGATCGTTTCACTATATTAATAATCCATCTCTCTGGAAAACTAATTCCCCATTGAGACAAAAGGGTAGGAATAAGGAGAATAATAATAACAAGGATGCGACAGATGAAGATTTAGAGAAGGTTAAAAAAGATATTCAAGAATATATTAATATGAGTAAGCAGAAGAAGGAAACTTCGGAAAGTAATAAAGAATGGGTATCTCGTCAAAAGAGTATCAATGAAAGAATACAACAATTGGAGGAAACTATAGCCAGACAAAACGCTTCCTATCAAAAACAAAATCAGCAGAAACAAGAACAACAAAATAATGAAAATAAACAAGAGAATAATAAAGAACAACAAGATAATCAGAAACAAAATGATTTCTTTAATAGGAATGAAAACCCAAGTCCCGGGATGGATAATCCAAATAACGTTAATTTAATTCAATTAGGTCTTACCTTTTTCGTTTTATCATTCTTATTAGATTTGCTGAATAGTGGTAGTGATATTAATGAAATATCATGGCAAGAATTTTATAATAATTATTTAGCACAAGGTTATGTTTCTAAATTAATCGTGATTAACAATTCAAGAGTAAAAGTTATCTTGAATGATACTGGGAGGATCCAATCTAGCCAATCTTCTTCAGGTAACAATAATTCTAATGAAATTTATTTCAATATTGGATCCATTGATACTTTTGAAAAGAAAATGAATAAAGCACAAGAAGAATTAAATATTCAAAGTGATTTTAGAATCCCAATTGCATATATACAACAAGGTAATTGGACACGTACATTGTTCCAAGTATTACCTACCGTGGTGATGATCACTGGTTTAATCTGGTTGACCAAGAAATCTGCTTCTGCGGCAGGTCAGGGTGGTAAGAATGGTATCTTTGGTTTAAGTCGTTCAAAAGCTAGACAATTCAACACCGAGACTGATGTTAAGATTAAATTTAAAGATGTTGCTGGTTGTGATGAAGCTAAGGAAGAAATTATGGAATTTGTTAGTTTCTTAAAAGAACCATCTCGTTATGAAAAGATGGGTGCTAAAATTCCACGTGGTGCTATCTTATCAGGTCCGCCAGGGACAGGTAAGACATTATTAGCTAAAGCTACTGCAGGTGAAGCTGGTGTTCCATTTTATTTTGTTTCAGGTTCAGAATTCGTCGAAATGTTTGTTGGTGTTGGTGCTGCAAGAGTTCGTGATCTTTTTAAGACTGCTAGAGAAAATGCGCCATCGATTGTTTTTATCGATGAAATTGATGCTGTTGGTAAAGCAAGACAAAAGGGTAATTTCTCTGGTGCTAATGATGAAAGAGAAAATACATTGAATCAAATCTTAGTGGAAATGGATGGTTTCACACCAAGTGATCATGTTGTTGTACTTGCTGGTACTAATAGACCTGATATCTTAGATAAAGCTTTATTAAGACCAGGTAGATTTGATAGGCATATTGATATTGATAAACCAGAATTAGAAGGTAGAAAAGCTATCTTTGCCGTTCATTTGGCTAAATTAAAATTATCTAGTAAGATCTTTGATTTGAAAAACCGTCTTGCTGCATTGACTCCAGGTTTCTCAGGAGCTGATATTGCTAATGTTTGTAATGAAGCTGCCTTGATTGCAGCTAGAAATGATGATACATCAGTGAAATTAAACCATTTTGAACAAGCTATTGAAAGAGTCATTGGTGGTGTCGAAAGAAAATCTAAATTGTTAAACCCAGAAGAGAAACGTGTTGTGGCATATCATGAAGCTGGTCATGCTATTTGTGGTTGGTTTTTAAGATATGCTGACCCATTACTAAAAGTTAGTATCATTCCTCGTGGTCAAGGTGCATTAGGTTATGCTCAATATTTACCAGGTGATATTTTCTTATTGAGTGAACAGCAATTAAAAGATCGTATCACAATGTCTCTTGGTGGTCGTGTCTCTGAAGAATTACATTTTGATTCAGTGACTAGTGGTGCCTCTGATGATTTTAAGAAAGTCACCAATATGGCTACTGCAATGGTGACACAGTTAGGGATGTCTCCAAAGATTGGTTGGATTAATTATCAGAAGAAAAGTGAATCTGATTTAACCAAACCATTCTCGGATGATACTGGTGATATTATAGATTCTGAAGTACAAAGGATTGTCAATGAATGTTATGAACGTTGTAAGAAATTATTACAAGAAAAGGCTGCAGAAGTGGAGAAAGTGGCACAATTGTTATTAAGCAAAGAAGTGTTAACTAGAGAAGATATGATCTCCATGTTGGGTAAAAGACCCTTCCCGGAAAGAAATGATGCCTTTGATAAGTATTTGAACGAATCGGAGACCAAGAAACTCGAGGATCAGGAACAAGATCATAAGAACACTCCGCCTCCAGCCACTGCAGAGTAATAACCATCTCTCCCAATATTATTATATCCCCCAATCCCAAATCCTGTAAATACGATTATCTCTCTAATCATCAATCACCCAACGCCCAAAGAAGGAAAGATTGCGATAAGAACTCCTGCTCTTTTGAGATCCCGCGTAGTTTTAATTTAATTTTTTTTTCCAAAAGACGTCTTATCGAAAAAAGTCAAATTTGAAATTTAGAGATAAGTCATCGCAGATTACACATATAAATACACAATAAATATTACAAATACCTTATATAAGTACTAGGGACTTATAAAACAATATATCTATATTCCACATTATTAGTTGTTTTTAATCATAGCCACAGTCGAAGTCTTTTTTTTAGTTAAGCTGGAAATTTTTGTAGAACTGGGTTACTATATAGTCTGATTGGAGAATTTATATCTGATATTATTATTATTACTATCTCCATCTGTCAAGATTAGCTTATAAACATAATATAAGAAGCAAAGAAAACTATGATGAGTGAGGACTATCCAGATGAATCTACCAGTCTGTTGACTGAGTCTACCAACTATTCTTCTAGTGAAAATTTACAAGCCGCTAATGATGTCGATAACAAAAACAACACAAAGGTTACCCAAAAGACATTAGAAGAACAATATCATGAGTACAATCTTTCGCTACCAAAGATTCCTATTCTTTTCTCCCTATGGATGGGCAGTTTCTTAAGTGCATTAGATGGTACTGTGGTGGCTAACATTATGAACCCTGTCGCAGAAGAGTTTCAACAATCTGAATTGAAACACTGGATCGCTACTAGTTATCTTTTAACCAATACTGCATTCCAACCTTTATATGGTAAATTATCAGATATTACAGGTAGAAAATTTGCATTATTAACTGCACATTTCTTCTTTGGATTAGGTTGTTTTTTAACCTGTTTTGCACAAAATGTTCAACAATTTGCCATCGCTAGAGCAATTTGTGGTATTGGTGGCGGTGGTATTAATGCTTCAAGCAGTATTGCTGTGAGTGATGTTTGTACCACCAGAGAAAGAGGTATTTATCAAGGGTATGCTAATATTGTTTTCAGTACTGGTCAATTACTTGGTGGTCCATTAGGTGGGTTCCTATTAGGTTCCATTGGTTGGAGAGCTGTTTTCGCCTTACAAGTTCCATTATTAGCCACTTGTTCCTTCTTTGCCATTAGAAATATCAATATTAAACTAAGTCATGTCCCACCAAGACATGAAAGATTTACTTGGGCTAATTTATCTAGAATAGATTTAGGTGGTTCTATCTCTTTAGTGTTTACTATTAGCGGTGTCTTATTCTTAACTTCTTCTGAATGGAATAAGTTATATTTAAGTATTTTTACTTTGATTTCTTTTGCTATTTTCATGTTCGTTGAATTATATGTTGCTAAGGAAAGAATTATTCCATTTGAATTATTAAAGGGTTCTTTCGGTCTTTCATCTATTGCTACTGTCATCTCTTCATTCATTATTTATGGTGATATCTTTAGATCTCCAATCTATTTACAATTGGTACAAAACATGGGTGTTACCACCACCGGTTTATACTTAATTCCACCATCTATCACCACTGCATTAGGCTCATTAGTCACTGGTACTGTTTTAAGAAAAACTAAATTGGATTTGGCTCATTGTGCATCTTCTATAATTATGGTTGGAATTGGTTTACAATTATTCGGTTTAATCGTTGCATACTATTTAGTTAGCTGTGTTCAACCATACGTTCCGATCACTGATACTGTGAAAGTATTCTTATCCCCTGCCACATGGCAATTTGCTTCGAACTCTATTTCATGGAAACTAATTTATATTTTTGCTCTTTGTACTGTTTCCTTCGGTTATGCTAGTTTGTTAGTTGCCACTTTAGTCAGTATTGTTTTCTCCATCGAAAGATCTCAACAAGGTACAATTACTGGTATCTTCTACTTATGGAGATCCATTGGTAATGTTCTTGGTGCATCATTAACACTAGTCGTATTTGAAAAATCTCTTTCAGCTAAATTATGGAATTATATGTTTGAAAGTGGGAAACATGCCTCATTTGAATTTACTAAGAAACATTTTAATAAATTAATCTCAGATTCAAGTTATTTAAGAAAGGGTCCATTCCCAATTGATGCATTAAGTGATTTATTAGGTATCTATAGAGGCGCATTCTTGGATTCCTATTTACCAAACATCTTATTAGGTGTCATTGGTTTAGTGATCACTATGATCTTATATAGATTACACACGAAGAAATCTCAATTAGTTACTGCTACCCATGTGTAGTAACTGATTGATTAAATCATACCACATAGCCACATACATACATTATACATCATATAGAATATAAATGTTAAATTAGAAAATATTGTCATTTAAAAACTACATAAAATAATCTTTATCTATATAAATAATAATATACATTTTTTTCATCAATCATTAACAATAATATGTTATTCACATACTAGGTCTTCTAAATTTGTGGATTTGTTCACCTTCTACTTCTAAATTTATTGGTAATATATCATTTAATGACCCATTTTCAGTATCGAATTTCTTAATGGCATCTATATTTATTCCCAAGTTCTTACATTCATCTTTGCAACTTTGTAAAAAGAAAGGTTCGAATGGATATCCAAGGAAATAAATAATCATTACATTTCTTAATTCCTTTGAAATTAACCCATCTAACATATATAGTCTTAATGCAAAGGCAATGGATTTACAACTTATTACCGGTGGAACACCAGCATACCCAGTACAAAGACCTGGAATAATCAGACCATCAATATCCCTTGGAGCATGCATTAAAGCGTTCCATATAGCATTGAAAACAGGTTTATACCCTGTTTCAATCGGATTTGTTTCATCAAAAATAGGTTTCCCTGGTGTGATCATAGTTGGACAATGAATAATGTACTTCATACCATCTCTACATTTTCGAGTTTTCTCCAATTCACATTTAGATAGATCAACCACTGTAGCTGACCCAACTGTATGATATCTGTAACCTAATTGTTTTCTAAACCAGGACTCAAATTCTACACCACCAAAATAATTTCTTAATGCTAAATCAAACCCACCTCCTAGATAACCAAAAGAGTTGCCAGGAGATACAATAGCATATGAATTACCAGCATGTTTCTCATTACCTTCTCTTATTAGTTGCATCAAAGATTCTAAATGACCGTGGTGTATGCATAAAATATTATTATTCTTGGGTATGGCTTGAGGGATATATTTCTTCCAAAGTCTAGGGAGAGCTTCATTACTATCACATAATATGATTCTTAATGGTTTCATTCCTTCTATAATATTTGGGGTCTGATCGTTTACTTAACCTAGGTTGAATTACTGTTATAAGTGTCTTTGGGTTTATTCAATACAGCTTCCCTAATAAATTTCAATTTCATATCTTAAGATCAATTTTCGAATTTTGAATTTCTCGAGGAATCTCTTAAAAGTCACAATCACCAGATAACGAAGACAAGACAAAAGAGACAAAGGTAATGGGTCATGTATAAATCATAAATATGTGTCAATGTTAAAATAAAAAATGGATATAAAAATTAAATGGTACATAAGAATTTGTTAAAAAGGTGTCTTTTCATTTCGTTATTTAATATTTTCGTTAAGTCATAAAGTGCTATTTCTTTCTACCGAATATCTTCTTCAATTTGTTACCAAACTTGTTACTCTTCTTGTGATCATCATTATCACCGGTGCCATTACTACCTGTTCTATAACCCGAGGCAGCTTGAGGTTCGCTGTGAACTCTTTGTTGTGATCTTAATCCAGATTTAGCATGTGATGGAGATTGTTCTGCTGCACTAGCAGTTCTTAAAGAAGCCTTACTAAATTTGGTCCCTAATGGAGATGATACTGGTGCATATTGTTGTTGGTATAGTTGTTGTTGTGGAATGTCTTGAGAATCGTGGTTTTTCTTGCTTCTGAATAGCGAAAACCCACTATTTTTAGATTTGGATGGAGAAGAACCATTCATTGAACCAGATCTACCACGACCACCACTATTATTATTGGAAGGTGGAATGAAATCATCATCGGAATCAGAATCTTGGAATCTAGAAGTCCAACCGGACCCACCACCTGGTCCCATAGAAGCAGTCAATGGTTGTAATTGTTGACTTCTTTGTTGTTGGCTGATTGGATAACTTGGAGTAGCTTCACTTTGATGGAACTTATTGCTCATTGAGTTTTGTTCATATTCCACCTCGTTAGTCACACCACCTCTTAAAGACATACTCTTAAAACCTAAATGATCTGCTTCGGGCCTCAATTTCTCAAAACTTGATTTCTTTGCAATTGGTTCCACAGGATATAATATAGAATTCATTCTAGGATCTTGAGCCATTTGTTTTGCAGTGTTTTCAATCATGGATTCACGATTTTGGTTTTGTATAGGTTTGGAACGTTCAATTTTTGAGTGTCTCCTTGTTGGCGTAGTTTTATTAATAATTCTTGAATTTCTTAATGTAGACTGTTGTCTTTCCACTGGAGCAGTTGGTTTCTTCTTAATTTCTTTAGTTACAGGCGAAGAAATCCTTTGAGTTGGTTGAGCCACCATTGATTGTGGTCTCTTAGATTTCTTCACCGAACCCTTTCTACCACCTAAATTCTCCATTGACATTTGAGCATTCAATCTAGTGTTTTCAGCAGTAGTTAATGAAAGATAAGCACTATTAGCGGGGGTATGCTCATATGGAGAATTACCAGAGCCATTGGAGCGAGTCTTCTTCAATGCCGATTTGATTGGGGTACCACCTTGAGATAATTTTGGAGGAGGTTTCAATTCTTGATGGGAAGACTGAGTAGTCTTTGTTGGAGACTTAACTTTGTTACTCATGACGGTCGGAGAAGAAGCTTGCTTTCTAACTGATGTAGATTGAGCTGTATGAGTTTTAGCACTGGTCTTGGTAGTTTTCTTAGGGTGTTCCTTTTGTTTTGGAATATCCTTCTTGTTCAAGTATGGATTGGCAGATCTTAAATAATCAGCCATGGTGGTTCTACTATTTGGATGAGTTACAGAGGAATCAGTATTTTTTTGGGATGTAATATGCTGAGATTGCTCAACTGGAGCAACTTCTGTGGAATTCACAGTAATCTTAGGGGTGGCCACAACAGTTTGTTCACTACGATGAGTATTGTTATTTACAGGATGAACACCTTCTCTGTGTCTCTTTGGACTCATTGGAGGTGGAATTGGATGAGTTGGTTCCTCTAGGGTCTTTGCATGATCTTCTTCGGTAGTCATGTAATCAGACGATCCATCTCTAATTTCGTCTGATGGTGGTTCTTCATCTTCTAAATATGGATTATCAACTAATTGCAAACCAAGAGCATCCATTTCTTTCTTTTCCATCTCGGGAGTAAGTTTTTCTGGATGATGTTGTAAAATATCTTCCACACCTTCATTTTGAAGTTGTGTGAGATCTTTCACATCTGGTTCACCGTATTCACTAGTATCATTAGCTCTTGGTAGAGCATCTTCAACAGTAGTATTACCATGATTTGATGATGCAAAAGATTTGTCATTTAACACAATTGGTTGAATTTGTTCCTCAGTGTGATCATTATCAGGTTTATATTCTAATTCAGAGACTTGAGATACATCTGTATTGAAACTGTCATTACCAATACCTTCATCATCATCATAAAAGGATGATGTAACAGATCTATTTGCTCTAGCAATATTTTCATCTTCAACTTGTAATATCTTATTAACATGAGTACCTAAAGTTTCCTTTTCAAGTAAAACTTCCTCATTATCTCCCTTTTGTTCAATTGGATAAATGTTTAATTCACTTACACGGTCATCGTTTGCTGTATTATCAATTGTATCATCTGCTGTTAATTTCAGCACTTCATTATTAGATTGGGGAGCGATCACAATACTATCAAAAGTTTGATTATGTTCTGGTTCTTTCACTTCTGGTTCTTTTCGTCCAATATTACTTGCAATACTAACATTATTATGTAATTGTTCTGCTAATTCAATATTTTCTTCAAGTAATTCATTTAATTCAATTTTGGATGGAGTTTCTTGGTTTTCTACTACAGCAGATAAACTTTCATTTTCCAATTCTAATTCAGTTTCTTCAGGCATTGAACTTTCAATCATTGGGACTGGTTCCCTTGGTGGTTTGTGAAGGGTTCTTTTTGGGGTTTCAATAGAAGTAGATTCTTCATAATGAGAATGTTTTGGTAATTGAATCTTTTGTTTTGGTTGTTGTTGAATTTTGTTGTTAGAAGTTACATTTTGGTGAGACTTAGATTTTGGAATGTTAGTTTTATTAGTATCGTTGTTCGAGGAAGACGAAATTCTTCTCTTTGTAAAAGTTGTTGTTGTAGTTGTAGTCGATGTTTTAGTAGTGGTAGTAGGTTTATGAGTTTGTAGAGGTTCTTTTGTGTTATTATGGAAAGAATTTGTTCTTTGTGATGACCCCCTATTTAAAGTATCTGAAGAGACTCTTGAACGTAAATGTTGATTAACACTACTTGATCTTCTTAAATATGGATGATTACTTGTCAATGAATAAGAACCACGTTTTCTTCTCTTCATATCATCATCGATTGGAACCTCAACGGCAATAAGACCGTGTGGACCAGGAATATATTTCTTCATTGTCCTTATTGGTTGAGAATTTAATAAATTTGAATTTGATTGTGGACCACCAAATTCTTGGAAAGTATGTTGTGCATCTCTTTCCGACAATTTACTTGTAATAGAATGATGTCTATCACTTGGTAAACTTGAAGCTCTTCTACTCACTGAATTATGTTTTTGTGGTAAAGATGGACTTCTAATAATGATTTTCCTTCTACCAGTATTACTGTTCTCCTTTTGTTCTTGATCCTTCAAAGAAGAAGAAGAAGAAACATACATAGAACTACGTCTACCTGGAGAAGAAGATTTTTTAGTCATTGATGGAGATCTACTCAAATTTGTCAATGAAGCAATTTTACTTGGAGCATTATAAAACGGGATCTTTGAATGATCCACTTGTCTTCCATTGGGGGACATAGCTTTCCCCAAAGCAGACGCGGCAGCCAATGCATTAGAACTCACAGATTCATGTGGATTTCTATAAATACTTTGTCGGTTATACATATTATTGTTGTCGTTGTCGTAGTTTGTTTTAGAGGGGAGATTTTAAACTGCTGTTTTTTTCTTTTAATAACCGGTCTTTATAATCAATTGATATCCTAGAGTTAATAAAAACAATGAAGTTTATAATTATCCAATTCAATTGCAATCTATATCTAACCAACTTACCTATCTTGTGTTAGTGGCTTTTTAACAAACTCACCCTTTGCAAAATTGTAAAGTTACTTTACTTCTCTCATCTTTAAATCAAAACAATTTTTCGCCCGCTTTTGAAAGTGGATTTTCATTAAAATTTCGATAAAAACTTTGAAAAATCATAATAATTGAAGGGAAGATTTCTCCTATCTATCAGAACAAGACTTTGTTGTAAATGATAATTCTAAATGTATGTTAGAGTATATATATTTATATGTATTAGAGTGTAATGCCTATTTAGCGGTATCAACAACGTATCTACCTAAGATTTTACCAGTTTCCATTAATTCGTAAACCTTTGGTAATTCAGATAAACCAACAATCTTAATTGGAGATTTAATTAATCCACGAGAGAAGAAATCTAAAGCTTCTCTTGTATCAGCTCTATTACCAACATATGACCCCTTGATGTTAATAGATTTAACCACATGAGAGAAAACATCTGATTTAACGACAGAATGAGCAGGTAACCCAACTAAGACGACAGTACCACAAGTTCTAACATATTCTGTTGATAATGAAATAGCAGCATCTGATACAGAAACGTTAATAACACCATGAGGACCACCTTGTGTAGCATCTTGAATCGCACGAACCATATCCTTTGGATCTTTATATTTAGTAAAATCAATAAAACTTTCACCACCAAGGGATTCAAATAATTCTTTCTTACCTGGACCACCATCAATACCAATAACTCTTAAACCCATACATTTAGCATATTGCACAGCTAAAGAACCAAGACCACCAGCAGCACCAGAGATACAAACCCATTGACCTGGTCTAACATTAGCTTCTTTAATTGCCTTATAAACAGTAATACCAGCACATAACACTGGTGCCACTTCAGCTAAATTAGTACCCTTTGGAATCTTAGCAGCTTGTACCGCATCAGCAGTAGCATATTGTTGGAATGACCCATCATGTGTATAACCAGATAAATCTGCATGTTCACAATTTGATTCAAACCCAGCTTCACATAATTCACAAGACATACATGACCCATTTAACCATTTAATCCCAGCTAAATCACCAATTTGAAAATTTGTTACATTTTCACCTTTAGCGACAACAACACCAGCACCTTCATGACCACCAACTAATGGTAATTTAACAGGTAATGGCCAATCACCTTTCCAAGCATGTAAATCTGTATGACAAACACCAGAATATTTAACATTAATTAAAATTTCATTAGGTTTTGGTTTAGGAACTGGTATATCTTTATAATGTAATTTACCACCATTTTCATAAAAGATTACACCCTTTTGAGTGGTTGGAATTGTAAATGTTGATTGTAATCTTAAGAATTGTTTAAACCCTGAACGAGCCACTGTTTGATGTTGAGTAATTAACCTTAGCATAGTGCCCTTTGATAGTATTATTTTTTGTATTTATATATTTATATATATATATTTGTATTGTGTTTTATAATTGAGCCAAGTAATGAAAGTACCTTTAAAGGCAAGATATGAAAATTTTGAATCCTTTCAAAAAAATATTTCAATTTCAAATTTCTCGAGAAACCGTCTTCGTCTTATATCATCTTATATCATATCATGTTATATTATATTATATAAAGATTGTTTATTCGAGTATTCTCAAAAGAAAGAAACTGTCAGCCAGAATCAAACAGCCAAACGACGTCACAAAACACAAAACACAAGGCTTCAAGAATCTTGAATCAAGATCCCTCTCCACATTCCACTTTGTAAATAATGATCAATTGATCATTAAATCTCGTGCTTTTTTTCCCACACAATCAATCTATGAATGACTGATCTTCTTGCCCATTCTTGTTATTATCACAGTGTTGTTGTTGTTGTTGTTTTTCTGGCAATATTTTATCATTTTCCACTGGAATTATTATTTTGATAGGGGTTTCCTCTTTGGGCAACCGGCGGGGGTTATCCTGCTGTCGGCTTGTCGGGAGTGATAGCGCCGGACAGAACTGTATTCTTAACTTAGTAATTTAATAAATAAATAGATATATAGATGTATAAATTACTTATCATAGCAACATCCTGATGATTCATGAGTCTTTAATGTCTTAGCTGTAGCAAACCGTTTACCGCAATGATCACAACAATATTCTTTTGTATGTGTCTTTAAATGTTTATTTAAGTTTGAAGATTCATTAAATCTTTTACCACATATACGACATTTTAACGGTTTTTCACCTGTATGAGTTCTTATATGTATCTTTAATGATGATGAACCACCAAAACATTTACCACATATATCACATTTATAAGGTTTTTCACCGGAATGTGTTCTATTATGTTGTGTTAAAGTCTCTTGATTAGCAAATGTCTTATTACATACCTTACAACGGAATGGTTTATAACCTGTATGGACTTTAATATGTCTTAATAATTTTTGTCTTTGTGTGAAATTTTTATCACATGAATGCCAATGACACATATAATTTGATTGTCTCTTTGGGATATGTTCCGATTCAATATGTTCATTTAATAATCGTGATGATTCAAATTTTAATCTACAATCACCCCATTGACATTGATATATAGTTGGTTCTTCTTCCTTCTTCAACTCAATTGGTTCTTGTTTCATTGTTAATGGAGTAGTCATAGGATCCGGTTCATTTATCTTAATACCAAAATTTATACCATGGTGATCATTAATATGATTAACAAGAGAACAAACATCATTCCCTTGAAATAAACAATCTTGCCAATGACATGAATAATCATCTTTTTTTGTCGGTACATGATCAACAAACATATGTTTTTGTAGATCAATTAAATTATTAAATCCTGTACCACTATGACAATCATCCCATAAACATTTCATATCATTATCTTCATCTCTTTTAAAATTCCAATTAAAATTTATTGTATTCAATTCATTTAAATTATTATTTGCATGTAATGTATTAAATTCATTCATTGTCTCAGGTTTAATATCTGGGATAAGATTATTATTTTCATCATCGGGATCCATCTTAGAATCAACATGGAAATTGATTGCATTATTTAAGATTGTTTGTTTTGATTTATTATTATCTAAGACAGTTGGATTATTAATCATTGGAACATGTGTATGTAATTCAATCTTATGATGGTGATGATGATGTGGTGGATGATCATGAACAATAACATTATTATTATTCTCATTATTATTTTTCAGTTTTTCCATTAATCTTGATCTAATTACAGGTTCTAATAAATTTGATGCACTATGATTTTGTGGAATTGGGGTAGTTTCATTACCATTTTTATCCTTTACATCCACTGTCGATGTATTATTGGTATTACTGCTCTTATTCATTTGTTGATGATGATGACTCATATGTTGTGCAAATGGTACTTCATATAATGAAGATATATTACAAAGATCTTCTAAAATCTTCATATCTTGATTTAATTTTACATTATCTGTCTGGTCACTATTCCCTTTATTATCTAATGACTTTGTTGAATTTGATGATATTATAGTCTTACTGGTCATTGGAGTTTTTTCAGAATCATAAACATGTTGTTCATGTGGTTCATCATTCTCACATAACTGACAATATCTATCAAAAAAATCAGACTCATTATTACTAGTATTACCGTTATTATTATGTGAATCTGAAGGTGTTACCATATAAGAATTGTTTGTTGTTGTATTATTATTTATTGTGTCACAATCAAAATCACAATCAAAATTACAATTTAAATCAGATAAATATTTCATATTATTTTGTAATTCAATATTTGTCAAAGTATCATTATTATTATTATTGTGTGACGTTAATGAATCTGTTGGTAGATTTTGTGTTAAGAAATTTGCATTATTCAGGAGTATATTATCATCTTTCATTAAATTATTATTATTATTATTAGTTGATTGTATCGTAGGTAAAACTTCTACTTTTGTTCCATCTTTGTTATGACATGCAAGTTTACCATGATTAATATCACAACAAATTTCAAATATTTTGGGAGTACAGTCATCTTCTGTAATTTTTGTTGTGTTACTGTTATTATTACTACTACTTATTGCAGTTACTTTCTTAGATTTAGGTAACACTTGAGAAAGAATATTATCATCTAATTCTTCAAATTTTCTCTTAAATTGTGTATTATTATTATTATTATTTGAAGGCACTTGATCTAATTGAATAGTACTAAAAGGTGTAATATTACCATTATTATGAAAATCAAAAAATTCAAACGGTTTACAATCACTATGAGATAGATTGGCATTACTATTATTTTGTTGTTGATGTTGTGAATTAGAATGTGATTGTAATTGTGGATCGGCATTTAAATCAGATAACTCTGTTTCCAGTGCATTATGATGAACATGACCATGAATATATGTAAGATTATTGTAATTATGGATATGACCATGAACCACTCCACTCCCTGTTTTCTTCCTCTCCAATGAAGTTGAATAGTACATAATTGATTGATAACTAATCCCTAGTATGATTGTCGTTAAGCTAGTAAATGCCTAAAATCAAATGAAAGAGTATATTTAAAAAAGGAAAGTCAATTACCGCCACTCACGTATAGAACATTCCCTTTAAACTCTTTGCAATATATAAGATCTTTCAATGGCAAAGAATTATTAAGTAAACCTGTTACTGGGTCATATTTTGAACAAAATGTGTATTGAATTTAAATGAGAAACAACCTTCAAGGTTACGATGTAGTGTTTTTTTGTTTTTTTTTCAGATTTTTCAGATTTTGAAATTTGTAAATCATATTTTGAATTGGAATGTTTAATAAAGAAATATGAGTAATAGTGATAGTAATAGTAATAGTAGTAATCGAAGTATAGCGTTCTAGATCATAGAGGTGGTAATATAACAATTGAATACAATAGATAATGACTACTAATAAAAGTGTTTGTGTATATTGTGGGTCTGCCTCGGGGACCAATAAAGTGTTTGGTGAAGAAGCTCACGAATTGGGGAAATTATTTCATGAAAATGGTTGGAAACTTATCTATGGTGGTGGTACTACAGGGTTAATGGGTACCATAGCAAGAGCCACTATGGGACCAAATAAAGATGGTACCGTGCATGGTATTATTCCTGATGCCCTAGTTTCAAAAGAACGTGATGGGAAACATAAAGAAGTACCAATTGATAGAATTGAAGACCATTCAGGAACAACACATATCTCAAAAGAATATGGTCAAACTACAATAGTACCAGATATGCATACTAGAAAACGTCTAATGGCTAAAGAAAGTGATGCATTTGTGGCTATGCCAGGTGGATATGGTACCATGGAGGAAATCATGGAATGTATCACCTGGTCACAATTAGGGATTCATAATAAACCAGTGGTTTTGTTTAATATTAATGGGTTTTATGATAAATTATTAGATTTCATTGCTGAATCAATTTCAAATGGGTTCATTAGTGCAAAAAATGGAGATATCTTACAAGTGGCTACCACTGCTCAGGAAGTGGTCGATAAGATAAATAATTATGTCCCACCAGATGGAAGATTTAATCTTGCATGGACTGATGAATGTGATGATATCAAACACGATTAACCCATATTTAAAGTCATATTATATACTTATATACGTCCACATGTGTTATTTGCATTTCATAAATTAAAGGTTATTTAGAAGTAATCGCTAGCAATTATTATAATTATTTTAAATGTGTAAAATTTATTATTGAAAATTTAAAGAGAAAAAGATAACAATTTTTAAAAGATTCAATTGAGATGACTTCTTACTCATTTGATTGATAAACAAAGAAAAGATAAGTATTTTAACACCGATCTCAATTTGACCTTGTCAGTTTGAAACTAAAAATATAAAAGTTTCAAAAAACAGATCATGACAGATTCAAACCCAGCAGCTTCGACTGCTACCAAAACAGTAAGCAAAGGGTTTTCTAATCCTGCTTTAAAAGCTATGGGGATTCCCACCATTAAATTACCATCTAGAAATTGGATGATTTTTTGGTCAGTTTTAACTGCAACATTATCTGGTATTGTTTATGATAAATATGAACAAAAACAAATTATTAAACGGTTTTGTGATTCTGTAGAGACTAAATCAAAGTTAAAATTAGATACAAATAGAGTCCCAAGAAAGATTACAGTTTTCATTGCACCACCACCAAATGATTATTTAGAGACTTCTTTAAAAGTTTGGAGACGTTATATTAAACCTGTATTATATTGTGCAGGTTTAGATTATGAAATTATTGAAGAAGATAAACAAGGTTTAATTAGGACTCATGTGGCTAATCAAATTAGACAAATTAGAAAGGATTATTTAGCTGAGTATGGTGAAGTTCCAAAGATTGAAGAACAATCTAGTATAACAACAGAACCTGAAACTGAACAATCTAAACCAATTTATGATCCACATCCAGGTAAAGAATTTAAGAAAAACTTCGATTATAGAGACTTAATTGGGATCTTTTATCACAGACCAAAGATTGAAAAGATTATTAACACTGATTCTGAACCATTAGATCCAAAGTTAGCTGGTGGTGTTATTTGTTTAGGTCGTGGTGCTTATAAAGAATATATTAATGGTCTTCATGAAGGGTTATTGGGCCCATTAGAACAACCTGAACCTATGGAAAATAAGACTGTCGAACCTGTCATTGAAGAATTCAAAGAAAAGGATACCACTGCCACTGAAATTAAAGAAACCTTAGAAGAACCTTTTGTTGTCAGTGAAAATGAACAAACCACACCAATTGAAGAAAACGATAATAATAATAATGATAATGAAAGAAAAGATGGTGATGAACACAAAGAAGAAGAAAAGAAGAAAGAAGAAGAAAAAAATACAAGATATTTACCAAGATTCGTCTCTCCAAAAGAATATTCAGATGCATCAATTTCTGAAGAAATCTTAAAACAATTACCTGTAATTAGAAATTCATCCACTGGTGTTCCAATCTTATTACATCAACCTGTATTGATGATTCCAGTTCCTAGTTTATCTGGGTTTACAACAATCCCAACTAGAATTGTTAGATTTTACCAAAGAAGATTTTACACGGAACAAGTTTGTTCTCAAGTGTCACATTTAATTAATCAAGATAATATCCGTCCATTTAAAGATCCAGCAGATTTATTAATTGGTGTCGAGGAAGAAGATGATTGGCCAACACATTGGGTTAAGCAAGGGTTAAAGAAAAACAGTGAATGGGTTCAACCATTAAAATCTGATAAACGTGTCACTGAATTTATTACTGTATTGGGTCAAGATTATGATAGAAACAATGATTAATCTTTTTTTTGTATAAAAAAACTGTAAATATTTCACACCATTCATTTATATAATATATACATTATAATGTAGAAAGTACATATTAATTATACTTTTGTTTACTCTTTCTACAACTTTACCTTTTTTCTATGGCTTTACTTTTTACATTTCAATAAAATGACAATTTTGAAATAAATCAATTTAAAATGGAAATTAATTGAAACGTTAGTTTAAAGCCTTGAAATAAGGAATTGAAACAGTTGCAAACAAGCAAACAACTAGAAGCAATATATATATAATTATCTGTCAGAATTATGAGTTTATTTTTTAAATCACCTATTGATGTTGAGATTTCATTTGATGGGGAAGAAAGTAGGAAACATGTCGAAGTTCCGGTTCGTCAAGGACCAACTGCAAAGACTTTAAAAGATAATTTACCCCTGTACGAAGATGGTGAATCTGTAAGCGGTGCAGTCACAATAAGAGTAAAAGAGGGGAAGAGAATGGAACATTTAGGTATTAAAGTGGCAGTTATAGGGTCCATTGATATGGTGAAAACAAGTAATAGTGGTAAGACTATAGGTACAAATCAAACTTTTGATGACGTAAAGAAGAAGACAGTAGATCAATTTTTATGTCTTAGTGATGATTTATGTCCTGCGGGTGACATACAGCATACACAAAGTTATCCATTTGCATTTAAAGATTTAACTAAGAGATATGAATCATATAGAGGTAGAAATGTAGATGTAACATATTTTGTGAAAGTCACAGTGATGAGAAAATCTACTGATATTACTAAGAAAAAGAAATTTTGGGTCTATCTTTATAATGATTTAACTGCGACTAAAGATATAACATCATCTCAAGTCGAGGAAAGTTCGAACAATCCTAATAGCAATAATAATAATGATAATACAAGTATTGAGAAGCCTTTTAGACATGATATTGGTATTGAAAATTGTCTTCATTTAGAGTTTGAATTTTCAAAGACACAATATAGTCTGAAAGAAGTTATTGTAGGGAGGATATATTTTTTATTAACTCGATTGAAGATTAAACATATGGAATTATCTCTTATGACAAGAGAAACATCTGGTTTAAAACCATCCAATTTCCTTCTGGATACCACTGCGATCAGATTTGAAATTATGGATGGTTCCCCAGTAAGAGGTGAAACTATTCCAATTAGATTATTCTTAAGCGGGTATGACTTAATCCCAGATATGAGTTGTAACTATTTTAACGTCAAGAATTATTTAAGTTTGGTTATTGTGGATGAAGATAACAGAAGATATTTCAAACAAACGCCAATTGTATTATATCGTACCCGCTAATGTTTAATGAATTGAATATTCTTTATCACGTTATAACTAGATTAAGCCCTTAGGAGGATACTTTAGTAGTCTTTATTTCCTACCAGTATGTAAAATTTGCAGATCTTTTTCGAAACAAGTAGTAATAATAATAATAATAATAGATATTATGACCCCCCGGACTTTCAGTCAAAGAACCGCCAAAGGATTCGATAGGGGATATGATCCTCACTCATCGACCATTCGTGTTCGTAAACAAGACTCATTCCATACTATTTAGTTTTGTTTAGGTAGATCCTTATATTTTGACAAAACTTCCCTTTTCGGAAATGGGTAAACACTGAATCGAAATTTGAAAAAAAAACATCGAAATTTGAGATCCGGCGGTTGTTTAAAAGTGATTGTAGTTGAAAGCAACCTTTGATCTGTTCCCTTCTTCCTGTTCCTCAAAAGATCCATTAGAGCCAGGAACAAGAAATATCTTCTACAAAACATCAACAAACGTATGCTGCAGGTCTGTTTTATGGGCAGTTTATTGCTCTCACTGCTGACTGGGTCACTTTCAGTGGCTCTGGTGTCCCTTTACGGAGGATCTAAGGCCGTTTTAATCATTATTGCATGTTCATGTTATCTTCATAATGTTATTCAACTGTTTCAACTATTTACTTCCTATTTTATTTATTCTCCATGGATTCAATTAATGGTTTGTTTATTACAATTAGTGACTTTGGGGGGTACGATTGAATTTTTCCATTATTGGATCAGAAATATGGTTCCATTATCAAACTCATTACATCAGCACATCATGCTAGCATTTGAATCATCTTTATTATTTCTATTATTGATTAATGGTCTTTATATTGGTACTTGGATCGGTTTGCAGGAAGAATTTGATCCAGATCAAGATATGCATGATATTGAAAGTTTGGGTAAAGAAGATTCAGGGAATGAAGATATACCATTTGTGGCAAATAATAAGTTTGTTGCAACGAAGGATTCTGCTCAAACTTTGACTCCACAAATGTATAATGTTCAAATGGAGGTTAATAATAATAATGTTTTGTTTAATGAAAATGATCCAAAGAATATTACTATGATTTTACAAAAGGAAGATAAGATTGTAAACAGCACCAAAATTAACAGAGGTTGGATGAAAAATGAAAGATCGCAGAGTAAATCTAGTGAATCTAATTCTAATGTATCTGTGATTAGACATCAATTAGGTGGATCACGTTCTCAATCTTTGAAGAGAAATAACTTAAATAATAAGTTAAGATCTTTATCCTCTTCGTCATTTAGTTCCAAAAAATCATCTCCAACACAATCTCCTTTGAAAAATTTAAATGTGTTTAAATTTAAGAGTCCAAAGAAATTCTCATTCAAACAAAACAAGATTCATAAAGAAAATGAGATTCAATTAAGAGATGCTCAAGATAAAAGATCAATTGGCCTAAATGGTAAATATTTAACAAGATTATCTACAATCTCTGATTTACATAAAAGTTTTATTAATCTTTTAGGAACTTCAAACTCTGAAGATGCGTTAAATAATACTCAAAATTCAATTCAAAATAATAACATTAATAAAAATAAAACAAAAGAAAATCCAACATCCCCTGCTGCATATCATCATACATCATTTATTGAATTGTCAGGACAAGCTGTAAATGATGATCAATTACGAAATTTATCTCCTAAATTAACAGAAGAAAGATTGGCTATTGGAAGAATAAATAATGCATTATTACCACCTTGTTTACAGACTCATGATACCAATCTTGATAATAATAAGAATAATAATTCAAATGGTTCTCAAGATATTTTACCTACCAATTCTGCCGATGCCCTTTCATTTTTAATTCCAGAAATGTCAGAAAGTGAAAGCAACAATGTTATTGTCCCTCCACAAGAAACCGTTTTGAATGAACTCAATGACTTGTCGCAAGTACCAAATTTACAATTCGGTTCAAATAAAGATTTTATTACACCAACAGAAAATAACAAGACTTTTGAATATCCACCAAAAATTAGTCTTGACATGTGGGAGAAAAATAAGGTTGATTTTATGAGAAAGGCAAGTGAACAAAGTCAAAATTCCATTTTATTATCACCATTCCAATTTAATTTAAATTCAAACCAAATGCAATCGATTTCAGAATCTCCATTATTAGAAAGTAAGCAACATTTCAGTTTTCCTAAGAAGGATATGTCTGTTGAGTCAAATGATGTTGATGATGAAGTTGAATATACTGATGAGGATAAAATTGTTTCTGTCAAACTACCAAAGCATCAACCTGAAACTGATGTTCAAGCTAATAAACATGAAAGAAGTATTTCTGATACAATTAGTGAATTGGATAAATATTTGAATGATTTTGAAGCCTCCAGTAGAGATCAAAGTCAAATCTTAGAAGAAAGTTTGCAACAAGAAAGCACTTCCACTACAAATATTTTAGCTTCCACTTCTGGAAGAATTTCCCGTGAGTTTACAAGAACCAGTGCAAGACATTCACCAACAAAATCAATTGTTTCCATTATTAGTGGTGGTGCAAATGCCGGAGTTAGTGGTCTTGGTATTCATAGACAAAGATCTCAAAATTTAACATTTGGTACACCAACACATGCAAGAGGTAATAGCCAATATAGTTTTTCTCAAAATATGAATAATTCCACGCAATCTTCTCCAACAAAACAAAGATTCAAAAGAATTGGTAAAAAACTATCATTGTCAAACATTTCAGATAATATGTTCTCAGACTCTGAATCAAAATGTGACCATTCGAGGAATCAAAGTGTAGAATTCACTTATATTAATGATTTACAAAATAATAGACATTCACCAAGTAAATCAATATCAGTGATTCCAATGAATACTATATCATCCCACATTTCCCATAACAGTATTTCAAAGCATTGTACAGATAATGAATATGCTACTTCAGAAACGCCAAAGAAGAAGGGTGATAGAAGACATAGTATGGTTGCCGTTGAGAAGATGATTAGATCCGCAAGTTCGGTGTTTTATAAGCAAAGCAATGTAAACATTGGTATGACTCCACCAGAAGATACCACTAACGAATTTGTTTTCAAAAAACCAGTGATGGAGAACTTGGTAGAAGAAAGAAAGGTCTCTAATCAGACCAGCTTAGGATCAGATAATATCTATCCTGATATTGTGATGAGTGAATATGATAGAGAGAAGTGGAATACAATGAAAGATCTAAATATGATTGATAACGAAGGACATTTAAAAGAACAACAACAAGAAAAGACAGTTTAACATATCTCGTATTGTACCAGATATCATATTAAATAACGATACCCTTATATTTCTTGTGATCATGACATATGGTTGCTTGAAATAGTTTAACATGAAATTAACAATAAAAAATAAAAAATAATAAATAGCATAATATATACATTCTTTAGAAGCTCAATGAATAATATTACAAATTAAACTAATCTTTCGGTTTTGGTTAGTTGAAGAACCACTGTGTATCCCAGATCTCATAAATAATATACCGTAATGGTCTCTCTGTATATTAAACATACATACTCTTACTCTCTCTCTCTTTTTTTGTAATCGAAAATTATTAGCGATGAGCTGAAAATTTTAGATTGAAAAATTCTTATTGAAAAATAAAAAACAAATACCAAGAGATGAGATACTTTTAGAGATCTAGAGAGTGTTTTCTTTGCTTAACACTTAATAATAGGCAAGTAAACTGTCAAACAGAAATAACATACATTACAAAATGGATGACGATTTATTTGATGTCTTTGAAGAGAATCCAACTGTTCCTCCAGAGGAATTAGAAGATGTTGAAATTTCAGTTGAAGAAGAAACCGAAAATAACAGTGAAGAAAGTAATAAGAAACGTGAACTATCTGATGCTGAATCCAGTGATGATAACAAAAAGATTAGACCAAACAAATCTTCTGGTCCAAAACCAAAGGAACCAGTTGTTCCAATGGTTGCAGATACTTTCGAACAAGAAGCTTCTAGAGAAGTCAAAGCTGCTGGGACTTTAGCTGGTCCACCAAGCATGCCTTCTGAAGAAGATGGTAAGATGAAATTATCCCATCAAGTTCGTCATCAAGTCGCATTACCGCCAAACTATGATTATACTCCTATTGCTCAACATAAGAGAGTTAATGAAGCTAGAACATATCCTTTCACATTAGATCCTTTCCAAGATACTGCCGTTTCTTGTATTGATAGAGGTGAATCTGTTTTAGTTTCTGCCCATACATCTGCTGGTAAGACTGTAGTAGCTGAGTATGCCATTGCTCAATCTTTAAGAGACAAACAAAGAGTTATTTATACTTCTCCAATTAAGGCTTTATCTAACCAAAAATATAGAGAGTTATTAGCTGAATTCGGTGATGTTGGTTTAATGACCGGTGATATTACTATCAACCCAGATGCTGGTTGTTTAGTTATGACTACAGAAATTTTAAGAAGTATGTTATACAGAGGTAGTGAAGTTATGAGAGAAGTCGCTTGGGTTATCTTTGATGAAGTCCATTATATGAGAGATAAGGAACGTGGTGTTGTTTGGGAAGAAACTATTATTTTATTACCAGATAAGGTCCGTTATGTCTTTTTATCCGCTACTATTCCAAATGCTATGGAATTTGCTGAATGGATTTGTAAGATTCATGCTCAACCTTGTCATATTGTTTACACTAATTTCCGTCCAACTCCATTGCAACATTATTTATTCCCAAGTCATGGTGACGGTATTTACTTAGTTGTTGATGAAAAGAGTACTTTCAGAGAAGAAAATTTCCAAAAGGCTATGGCTTCTATTAGTAACCAAGTTGGTGATGATCCAAATTCTGCCAACTCCAGAGGTAAGAAGGGTCAAACTTTCAAAGGTGGTGCCGCTAAAGGTGACTCTAAGGGTGATATTTACAAAATTGTTAAGATGATCTGGAAGAAGAAGTACAATCCTGTCATTGTTTTCTCTTTCAGTAAGCGTGATTGTGAAGAATTAGCCTTGAAGATGTCTAAATTAGATTTCAACTCTGAGGATGAAAAGGATGCTTTAACCAAGATTTTCAACAATGCTATTGCTTTATTACCTGAAACTGATAGAGAATTACCTCAAATTAAGCATATCTTACCACTTTTGAGAAGAGGTATCGGTATCCATCATTCTGGTTTATTACCAATCTTGAAGGAAGTTATTGAAATTCTTTTCCAAGAAGGTTTCTTAAAGGTTCTTTTCGCTACTGAAACTTTCTCTATTGGGTTAAATATGCCTGCAAAGACTGTTGTTTTTACTTCTGTGAGAAAGTGGGATGGTCAACAATTCCGTTGGGTTTCTGGTGGTGAATATATTCAAATGTCTGGTCGTGCTGGTCGTCGTGGTCTGGATGATCGTGGTATTGTTATTATGATGATTGATGAAAAGATGGAACCTCAAGTTGCTAAAGGTATGGTTAAGGGTCAAGCCGATCGTTTGGATTCTGCTTTCCATTTAGGTTATAATATGATTTTGAATTTAATGAGAGTTGAAGGTATTTCTCCAGAATTCATGTTGGAACATTCATTTTACCAATTCCAAAATGTTGTATCTGTTCCAGTTATGGAAAAGAAGTTGATTGAATTAGGAAATGAAGCTGATTCCATTCACATTGAAGATGAACAAAATGTCAAGGATTACTATGAATTAAGACAAACTTTGGACGGTTACAACGAAGATGTTCGTCATATCATCACACACCCAGCTAACATTTTAAGTTTCTTACAACCAGGTAGAATTATTGAAGTTGTTGTTGGTAAAGATAGTTATGGTTGGGGTTCTGTTGTTGATTTTGCCAAGAGAGTTAACAAACGTAACCCAACTGCGGAATATACAGACCACGAATCTTACATCGTTAACGTTGTTGTTAACTCTATGTATGTTGACGCTCCAATCAATTTATTGAAGCCATTCAACCCAGTCTTCCCAGAAGGTATTCGTGCTTCTAAAGAAGGTGAAAAGGCTATTTCTGTTATCATCCCAATCACTTTAGAATCTATCCGTAGTGTTGGTAATTTAAGATTATATATGCCAAAGGATATTAAAGCCTCTGGTCAAGCTGCTGTTGTTGGTAAATCTTTGAATGAAGTTAAACGTAGATTCCCAGATGGTATTCCATTAATTGATCCAATTAAGAACATGAAGATTGAAGATGAAGAATTCCAAAAATTATTAAGAAAGATTAAGGTCTTAGAAAATAAATTATTTTCTAACCCATTACACGATTCTGTCAAATTAGGTGAATTGTACAATAAATACAGTAAGAAGAATGCCATTGAAAATGATATGAAACAATTGAAACATAAGATCAATGAATCTCAATCTGTTATTCAACTAGATGATTTACGTCGTAGAAAGAGAGTTTTGCGTCGTCTAGGGTTCTCTACTCCAAATGATATTATTGAATTGAAAGGTAGAGTTGCCTGTGAAATTTCAAGTGGTGATGAATTATTATTAACTGAATTGATCTTCAATGGTAATTTCAACGAATTGAAACCAGAACAAGCTGCTGCTCTGTTGTCTTGTTTTGCCTTCCAAGAACGTTGTAAAGAATCTCCAAGATTAAAACCAGAATTAGCTGAACCATTGAAGAATTTAAGAGAGCTTGCTTCTAAGATTGCTAAAATTATGAAGGATTCTAAGATTGATGTTGTTGAAAAGGATTATGTCGAAAGTTTCAGACATGAATTGATGGAAGTTGTTTACGAATGGTGTAAAGGTGCTACTTTTACTCAAATTTGTAAGATGACTGATGTTTATGAAGGTTCATTAATTAGAATGTTCAAGAGATTAGAAGAATTAGTTAAAGAATTAGTTGATGTCTCAAATACCATTGGTAATGCTGCTTTGAAGGAAAAGATGGAAGCTGTGTTGAAATTGATTCACAGAGATATCGTCTCTGCTGGTTCTTTGTATTTATAGAAAGCTGGCTATCGTTATATAACTAAAATAATTACATATTTAATCATATTTAAAGGTTGCTGTACAATAAAATAATAAGTAAAACATAAATTAATGTGTCTGTGAAATATATGAACTATAATTTGAGATTAAAGTTGTAGATTTAGATGTATTTGAGTTTAAAGTCAAAAGTTGATAGCGTCTGTTTTTTTTCTTTAATGAACTATTTAAAATAAAATAAAGATAAGTTAAAAGCAGCAGGGGAATATCAGAGTAAACATGTTAGATATGAAAAAGGTATAGAGCAACTTGCTAACGAAACAATTGAGAAATAAGTTTACAAGTGGAGAAATAAAATGGTTGAAATTGAGATTGATTTACCTAAAAGTAGGTTAGAATCACTTTACAAAGATTTTAGAAACATGGAAGAATTGAACCCTGATGGCTACCAAGCCAATATAGATACCTGGAAAGAGTTTTTAATCAAGAAATATTTTGCAAATGGACCTATAATCTTTCAATGCGGGTCCAGTTTCTTATCAGACTTACGAGTTTCTCCATATGGGGTTCCTAAATGCATTGATATCATTTTAGACAGTCTCATCAACGATGGTTATCTGATACCGTTAGATGATTTTCTGAAAGGTGATACAGATATATTAATGGATGATGCTGGTAATGGTAACAAAGTTGGATTTTGGAATTATATTCAGTGGTTTAGCTCTAAATTAAGTTTTAATAAGAAATCGATTACTAGGAATGATAAAAATAATAATAATAGTGACGAGTCACTTTATTTAAAAGAATTAAGATTTGTTATTGTTGATAAACTTCGAAAGAAATATGATACTATTTATGATATTATGAAGAAAAATATTATGAATGACGCCGTTACAATAACCAGTATTGTATATGGTAAAGAAGAATTCTTAAAGAAAAGTGGGATAGCACAAGTACTTAATAATAATGATGTGGAGACCATGTTGACGTATATGGAACGTTATAAACATGTTATTTTACGAAAGGATTCTATTATTAAGATTATTGATCCTACATTGTTTGGGAACCTTTTAAAAAATTTTGATCAAGATATAACGTTAAATGATGATAGAATAGTAAATGTTAAGATTGGAATATATAATATGGAGAAACAAATACAAAGGTTAAGAGGTGAGTTAAATGAATTGAAGGAGAAAAGTTCAGGTAAGAATAGCGAATTGTTGTCAGAAAGATCAAAAACTAGAATTCAACAAACTAGACAGTTGACAGCTAAATATTTAACTCAATTAATCGATGGTCTTTCTAATTTACGAACTGTTAAGAATCAATTAGATATGTGTGGTACCAACCAATTATTAGTTGAAACTTTAAATGGATCAAATGAAGTGATAAAGAATATTAATAATTATATTGGATCTGTAGAGAAAGTGGAAGAATTATTAGACTCTCTCAATGAAGAAAGTATAAAGACAGAAGAAATTAACAATGCATTGACATCAAACCATTTTGAAAATACTGATAAGTTTAATGAAGAAATTGAACAACAGTTGAATGAATTGGAGAATGCAAATAAAAATGTTAAGGAAACTACAGAAGATGAAAAAAACATGAAGAAAATAGTGGACAAGTTGAAGGATCTAAATGTGACACAGGATAAGTTTAGAGAGGAAGAAAGCCCCATTAAAAATGATACGAACAAAATCTTACAAATGGAAGAATCTTAGAATTAACGCATAAACATAATACATAAATGTATAAATAAATAAAAAGCTTATATATAAAAAATAATTTATTTTTTATCGTCATCCTCTGGTCTCTTTTCCAATTTAATTGCATTACCATTATATGTTTCCTTTTCTTTATCTTCATCTACCTTATCATCATTATTATGGAACTGATAAACGTTAGGAGTTAATGATCTTGATGCAGGATTTGGGATATTTGAATGATCAAGATTTGATGGTTGTCCATACCTTGTATTTATAATTGAATTATCATGTAAATTGATATCACTATCATTAAAAGAGCTTGGTCCCAATGAGTTTTCTTGAATGGTGTTTGGATTACCATTCCTACCCCAAAAGGCAGAAAATGAATTATAAACTTTACCAAACAGACCAGGATTTTCGACTTCAACTACGTTTAAAGGGTTTTGTCTTGTTTCTAAAGGTTTTAAGATTAATAAAGATCTTGGAGTCAATTCTAATGATTCCAAAGTTTTCAATTCATCAGAATCTTGAAATGTATATCTTGGAATAGATCTATGGAAAGCATAAGGAATATCACCATCAGTTCTATTCAAGTCCACCCATTTTCTAACATCATTTAATATATCATCATGATTAAAAGTATGTTTTATTGATTTCCCATTTGTTAATTTAATTTGTAATACACAATTAATTGAGTGTAAGATTTGCGCATTTTTAATATTATCATGAATATTTAAATCTGGTATCACAACTTCATCAGTTTGAATTGGATGATCTGGTTGTAATTGACGCTCATGTTGGCGAGCTTTTCTTTCTTCTTTATCAGCTTTCACTAATTTAAGAATTCTTTCCTTCTCTTCTAGATCCATTCTTCTTTCTTTGGCAACTTTCTCTCTATACATTTGTTGTGTAGTTTCTTCAACTTGTTCTTTAAAGGATTTCTCTTGTGTCGTATTTGTTGCTGTGGTGGTTGTATTATCAGTTGGTGAAGCCTGGTCTACATGTATAACGTCCATTCTAGGAGTATTTTCTTTCAAGATATTCATTAATTGATCCCAATAACCTTTAACAGTTTCTATATCATCATTTGGATCATCCATAAGTAATAATTTAATTTCACCTCTATAAATCAAATAAAGAGAAGGTACAACTACCCCGGGGAAGATTTGTTCAAAATATTGTAATTCTTGTGTATCTTCAACTAATCTAAGCCAAGTAGCCATAGTTTTCAAATGATTTATTGTAATATCATTATTTAAATGGAACCATTTTTGTAACCAATTATTACCGTTAGTTTGACTTGAATCTGTGATAAAGACAACAAGACAAAGATCATTTTGAGTGGATTGAGTCACTGCATCCTGAACAGATTCTATGAATAGATTGGATAGCATGGTGGTAGAGTTATATGTGTGTTTTGTTTTACACTTGATATATTTCTTGTAAGGTTTTGACACTTAAAGGTTTCCCTTGTTAAATCTTTAATTTGATATAGAAAAATTATATAATCTTTCTAATTTAAAGAGATTCCATACTAATAAGACAACGAGATGGGGATGTATATATTGTTATAAAAGAGATTACAGAATATAAAAGCAAGCAAGAGATTACAGAATACAATATTATATCAATGTGTAAAAATCAGATAGGAGCGAAAGACTAATTTCTATGTTTTTTTTCGTCATTTAACAATCAGTTGAACTATGCACTGTTTATTTCTCATCATTTAAAACACTTTGATAAATATTTTTTAAATACTATTATTTTGTTAGGAAATAACTGCCCTATCCATCGCCCTCTGCCAATGGGTAGGTGTCCTTCTTATTTTGTGCTGTTGGTCTCTTTAAAACATTATTAAAATACATCAAAGTGACAAGAACTTTTCAAACCAAAATTTATTTCAAATTGAAGCTTTTTATATGAATTTTTTCAAATTTTTCAAATTTTGTAAATATTTCTTTCTGTTAGGGTTTGTGTCATTTTAAAAGTAATACAAAATGATTCATTACTATAGTGAATATATAAAGTTGTTTGATTAATATATGAATCTCACTCTATAAAAATATACCGGTCATCGTCTACCTTGTTCACATATCTTTCTTTCACCACTGCCTCCAGTGCGTCTTTGAACTCACCAATACTAATACCTTGCAATTGGGGCTGACATTCTTTGAACAATGAGCTTCTGTCTACTGCCACTTTTTCTAGATATTTACTCTTTAACATCCTTACTATACATGCTTTGATTAACTCTCTTTTCCATACGGAACTTAACCCATCTGGATGGTTTTCTGTCGCGGTTATAGAGATCGGTGTGAGACTCTTAGTGGTAGCTTTTATCTTACTCAATACAACTCTTAATATACCGTTCTTAATTTTTCTTTCATCTGGCACAAAGGATTCATTGATAGAGAAAGTTTTATCTTCATTAGTTTTAATAAATCCGTAATTTAAGAATGAATTTAATATTGCTTTAACATTAATAGCTTTCATGTTTAATGTTTCCACTAAATACGGGAATGACACCATATCCTTTTCATTAAATTCATTCAAAACACAAGTTTGATATAATGTCAATCCAAGCATTAATGGTTCTCCATTAACTCTAGTAAATGGTGTAGACACTTCACAATATTGTAACCCATACATTGGTGTGATGATTTTATTCATACTTTTGGATAGGAAATCTTTCTTATATTTATTTTCAAATTTATCCCACATATCTTGAATCTCTTGCGGTAATTTAACACCATCAAGACAATTTTCCAAATTTGTATCTTGAAATAATAATGGAATAAGATCTTTCTTTAATATAAGAGGATAAAATTCAAGTAAATCTTTTTCAGTTCGATGTAATGAGATTGTCTTCCTTAAACATTCCACGCAATTATTGAACATTTTATCCCAGTCATTATCATATTTATATTCAAAGCATTTAATGGCAATTATTATCATTTTATTCCAAACTTGGCCTTTATGTGCATCATCAATTATACTACTGTAGTACATTAAGATTCTTCTAAACAAAACTTGATTAAATAATGAAGTAATTGAAGGTGGGATTGATAATTTGTCCAAAATTATTGGTAAATCCTCTTCAAAATGAGTAATGTCCACATCTTGTGGTAATGTCATCCTCATATTTATTTCAATGTATTTCATGGCAATTTCAAATAAATGGATTTCATTTTGAAATAATTTAATAAACGCAGATCTAAAAAATGTTGGAATCACATCTGAATCACAATCACATGGAATTTTACAACCACAATTCCGTGTTCTTTTGATATGAGAGAAAAATATGACACTATATCTTAATTCTTCGAAAAGTCTTAACACAGAAGTTTTATCATTTTCATCATATATGGATTTGATTTCATCATAAATTATATCAGAACATATTTCATCAAGCTCATTTTTCTTACCTCTAGAAATATAAGAAAAATAAGTAAGCTGAAAATCAGTATTATACTGATTTTTATAAATATCAATACCACAGTTTCTAAAAGCTTTATAATGTTTTGCAATTGATGATTTATCCATTAAAGCAGTTTTAATAATCATATTTTTTACTGGCTCCATCCAAGTAGGACTAAAGTTATGAGACAATAGGGTTTGCTCTTTTATTTCTTGGTAGAACCATTCATTAAAGGTGGATTCGCCACTAATATAATATTTCGTAAAATCAATATTTCCAATATATTGTTTAACTGCTTCTAGATAATAATTTTTAATATCCTTACCATCAATGGTTTCATTATATAAGTAAGCAAACCTCAGGAGAAACTTTTTATCAGTAAACTTAAACTCTCCTTTGTCTCCCTCTATCAGATGTTTAATACAGAATTTGATATAATCATCAAATGTCTTGCCAGTTTGGTTTAGTTTTTTCTTGATAAGGGTATAGAATTTTTTATTAAGATAATCTTCAAACGAAGCACCTTTAAAGATATATCTTCTAAAAATGTATGGATAATTTGTATAAGGATATTGGATCACGGGAGCAATAGTTCTTATCATGGCTAAAAATAGTTCATATGTATTTGACCATATTTCTAACGCATGTACAACAGAATAGGAATAGCAATCAGTGAACTCATCTATTTTAGTATCAATGAGCTCGTTGGTCAAAATTGATATTTTCTCATCACAATATTCCCAGAAAATATGAATCAATCTATTAGTATTAATTAATTTCTTTGTATCACTTGCAATTTTAGCACTGGGTTCGTCAATATTCATCTCATCAAAGGTTCTCTTTTCAGCCGATACTGATAGATAATACTTTCTGCATAATAGATCATGGCAAGTATCTAGGTACATTGGATATGTTTGATTATTCAATATCCTCGTTAAGCATATTTCCATTTCATTTGTCTGTATTGCTAACGCAACTTTATCAAACAATTCATTGAGGATCTGAATTTCAGCTTGTTCGTCATTAATAACAAGGTGCTTAATTAAGGCAACGGTGCTAGTCACTTTTGGCATTAGATCTATATCATATGTGTTAATCTTCGACATGAATCTTGCCTTAAAAGTGTTTCTTGAAGAGATAAAATAACCTTTTCAAATCAAGAATTAATTTAACTTTCAACTTTATAAGAAATTCTTGATGTCACAAAATATCGATTTGTGATATTAGTAACATATATATCTTAAATATATCTTAAATATCTATAAAATTTAATATGTCATCGTCCATAGGATGGTGTTATGCTGCCCTCCGGGTAGGTCTTTATTTTCCATCATGAATTACTGAAAGTAATGTTCTTGTACTGTTGATATGGTGTAATTAAATTCAGAAGTAGTCAGTTTATTGTGATGTCGTTTGCTGTATTCATATAACCCATCCCTAAACATAGAAATATGATAGATCCTACAAAGCATTTAACTTCCATTAATACAAGAATTCTGTCACATCTCACCATCATCCAAGGTTTCAGCCAGCTTGGTAATATGTGGTAACTGAAGTATTATTCAGAATAGGACTGTTTTATGGTGTATTTCTTACTCTCCCTATTACAACTCTTAACTTACCATATCTTATCTTCTTTTCGTTAGCTTTAAATGAGGCATTGACAGAGAATGATTTATCTTCATTAACTTTAATCAATCCAATATTCAAAAATGAATTCAGTATTGATTTCAAGTTTATTGGATCCATTTGCAATGTGTCAACCAGATATGCGAAGGTCACTTTATCTTGGTCGTTAAATTCGTTCAAGACACAAGTTTGGTATAATGTTAGTTCCAGGTGTAAAGGTACTCCATCTGCAGTAAGAAACTGAGTTTCAACATCACAATATTGTAAACCATACATTAAGTGTACAGTTTTACTTTTTGCTTGAGGTAAAAATTCATTTAAATGTTTAATTTTGAAGTCATTCCATGTGTCTTCTAATTCCTCAGGTAGTTTCACGTTATTCAAAGTGTTTGCTTCATTCATATGTTGGTAAAATTCAGGAATATCAGTTAAGGGTAACAAAAATAGGTTTATTAGATGGTCATCAATTGAATCACCTTTAACTTTTGACACCATTACAGCATGCTCTTTAAAATGTTGCCACATGGAAGATACATTCTCTAGTTTATCTTTGTATACATTAGTAAAAACAGTTACAACACCGTCGATGGTTTTTAAAGCACAATCCTGTTGAGTTATTTGATTGACTAATACCTCATAATTCATTAAAATATATCTAAATAAGGATTCGGAATATAAAGTGGTGATTGATGATGAGATAGACAATTTTTTTAAAATAATCGTTAGATCTTCAACGAGAAGACTAATATCATAAGCATGTGTTAATGATAGCTTTTCTTTTAATTCAATGTATTTCAAGATTGCTTGAATCAACTTTGTCTCATTACCAAAGAATTTGGTATAAGCAGAGTGAAAAAATTCTGGAATCTCTTTATTAAAACATTCGCACTCATAATCACAACCACAATTACCGCTAGCCGGTGGGTAAATACGTGAAAAGAATATAACTTGATAACGAAGTCTGTTAAATACTTGTAATAATGAGGATTTATCTGTTGGGCTATACAACTCTTTAATCTCATTATAAATTAGTTTTTCACATATTTGATCAACTTCTCTTTTCTTATTTCTTGAAATATATGCGTACCGGAACATGCCAATATCATTATTTATATCTATCTTGTAAGAATCAAGGTTATTTATTTTGTAGTAGGTATAACATTCAGCAATCATATCTTCGCGCATTAACACTTCTTCAGCATAGTAGTTTGCTACAATTTCCATCCATGTGGGACTGAACATGTAAGCTAACAATGTTTGATTTTTCAATTCCTTTAAGAAGATTAGTTCAAAAGCTGATTTAGAAATATCGGTCTTATTCTCCTTGTAAAAATACTGTTTATAATCAAAAGTTTTCAGATGTGTTTGAAGTTGAGAAAAATAGTAGTATTCCAGAGGCTGGTCATCGATGCTTTCGTTGTATAAAAATGCAAATCGAAGTAAGGTAGTTTTATTGTAAGTTTTTTCTAACCACGATTCATCACACATATACGACGAAAATGAAGCTTTCAAGAATTCCTTAAAACCAGTATGGGTTTCATTCATTCTATCTTTGAAAGTAACATAAATTTTTTTATTAATATAATCTTCAAATGTAGAATCCTTTGAAACATAATTTTGGAAAATCTGAGGGTAGTTTAAATAAACATATTGTAAAATTGGAGAAAGTAGTTTCATTATCTTCCATACTGTAGAGTAAGTGTTCCTGAAAGCTTCAACAGATTTTTTAATATCAAAAGGTTGTAAATCCAAGATTTGAGGTATACTGATATCCATAAGTTCGCGTAAAATATAGTCTAACTTGTCATCACAATACTCCCAGAATAAATGTATTAATCTACCATGACTAATTATTTTTTTTTTATTAGAAAAAGCAGGCGCATCGTTAGCATCTGAAGAATCTATATCATCCATGTTCTCATCGACACTCATATTATCAAAAGATGTTTTTTCAGACGTTATATCTATATAGTACTTCTTGTGCAGTAATCTATAACAACTATCAATGCATGACACCCAAATATTCTGATCTGACAATTCTTTCAAGGAACTGTCAAGGGTTTCAGAGTCATGTATCCTGTATATTCGGACTATAACACTAATTAGATCAGCAAACTTTTGAGGAAATATTTCATATTCATTAAAAATGAGGTAACTCAATGATGTTTTGGAACCGTCTCCTTTGGACATTAGGTTGCCTGTAGGGTTACTTGAACTGTATTTGTAATTACAGAAGCTTGTCTCTTTGCCTTACTCAAAGTAGGTTAGAAACCTTTTAAAGCATCTCTTCATTGATTTTTTTTTCATCAACTTAAAATTTCAGATTCATGATTACTATGGAAGCAGGACAGTTAATCTTAAAGATATATAATAACGTTTATATAGATTCGAGTAAATATTGTTCTACTGTTGTAAATAATATAACAGATCATCACATCTTCTTCCTTTAAATTTTCTGGCAGCACGATCACAACTTCTATATTTAAATCTATCGCCAAGAATAGTATATTTTAGTGCGTCACTGTCATTAATTGGAACTTCGAAATTGAACACGGTACCTCTCTTCGGTATAACTTTAATTTCATCTACTAATTTGCCTTTAGTAATCATAATAAATGATTTCTGACTATCCCAGATGACAATGCCCTGTTTTCCAACAATATCTCTATTAATGCTTTTCACCACACGTAGCATCGAACCATTATATTCAGCCATGGATAATTTGGTTAAAGCAGAACTTTGGTTCATGTTGATCTTTTTAGAATCCTTGATATCTTTGTCTATTCCAAGAACTTCTCTAATGTAACCCAACCAAAGTTTCTCATACATCGGTAGATAGTTTTCATAACGAGGTAATTGCTCCCAAAGTTTATACTCTTTCTCCTCTAAGTAATTCAACAAACTATTTTTATCTTTTAATTTCTGCTCATGTGCGATATGTTTAGCTCTTTGGCAAACTTTTCTACTGGCCTGAATATGATTTTTCATAGCAATCTTTGAGTTTTTATTTATATCACGATAACTTGGATGTTTAATCTTACTGCCTGTAGCCACAATATTAGCGGCACTCAAAGAAAGTCTACTTTTGTTTTGTTTCAATCTTTGTGAAACACCACCATCCGTAGGGACTACAATTAATGTACCTCTAAGTCTATTTTCATCGATCGGCTTATTTGGGTTATCAAAATTTTTTGTGAAAAGACACTTCTTAATGAACTCTTGTGATCTATCCATAATAATTTATTATATATGTAACTTGGTATTGTCTATACAGTAGCACTTGGTGCTCTTTGTATGAATTGGATCAAGTCTTTCATGTCAAACAGGATTCAATTTCTATGTTTCCATCTTTTAATTTTTTAATCCCATCGAGAAAATTTAACATAATTGAATTTAAAGAGGATTAACAAAGTAGGTTTAGTTTACAACAAGAAGGTTGGGATGAAGAATTGAAGAATTGTTAATAATTGTTAAGTAAAGATGCTTTTGAGCAGTAGAGTAATAAGAAATGGTGTTCTGTCAATTAGAGGACTACCTATGTTTAGTGGGAAAGTAAGAAACATTCATTACAATAATAATATACCCTTAGACTTAGATCAAAATGATGAGAAGTATAAAGAATTCAATAACATGTATGCCGATATGTTTACTGGAATGTCTTCTGATTATGTTCCGTCACTGGATAATGTAGTTAGACAGAAATCAGAATTAGAAGAGCTGAATGATGAATTTGAATCTTTAACATCATTCTCTACTCTGGATCGTAACGCACTTGAGAAGATTACTACTCAACCTGGTAGATTTGTTATTCAAAGTCTGTCACATGATCCCTACTATAATCTGGCATTAGAAGATTATATCTTTAGAAAAACTCCTTTGGATGAAAAGAAGAGGTTTAGATCAGAGAGATTGCTTTTTTATATCAATAACAAATGTGCAGTCATTGGTAAAAACCAGGTCATATGGCAAGAATTATTTGTTAAAGAATTGGAAAAGAGAGGTTATGAAATACTGAGAAGATTATCAGGAGGTGGGGCGGTGATTCATGATCTTGGAAATGTTAACTACTCATTTTTGACAAGTAGATCTCTATTCGAAACAGCATTCTTCAACAAATTAATTGTACAATGGTTAAATTCAATAGAGAATAATTATCAGTTGAATAAAAGAGGAGATATTTTATACAAGGGAAAGAAGTGTAGTGGAAGTGCATTTAAGATATCAAGAGGTAAAGCTTATCATCATGGGACAATGCTTGTTAATTCTGCTATAGAGAAATTTAGTGGGTTGTTAAAACCAAGAGAACAAAATGGAGTTAAATGGGATAGTCCCAGTGTAGAAAGTGTAAGATCAAGTATTACGAATATCGGTCTAAATGAAGTAGAAGAATTTATTCAAATTTGCAAAGA
This sequence comes from Monosporozyma yasuniensis, assembly GCA_030558655.1. Lineage (NCBI taxonomy): Eukaryota > Fungi > Ascomycota > Saccharomycetes > Saccharomycetales > Saccharomycetaceae > Monosporozyma > Monosporozyma yasuniensis. The sequence goes on along the minus strand of JAKTQC010000061.1, from coordinate 1,004 downwards.
AGGTTTTTCAACGCACTATGATTGGAAACATGATAGATCGATTCCAATGTATTACTGTCACCATAACAAAAGTATAAATAAAGATATTGAAAATACTATGAAGAAGTTAAAAGGCCATCAATGGAAGATTGATATGGGGCCTAAGTTTAAGTTGCACTTACTAAATAAAGGCTCAGAAAATGAAATTGAGGTAGAGCATGGTGCGATCATCAATAGTTTTGATAAAACCATGATTGGAGATACATTTGAAAAATATGCTAGGACTCTTTTAGAATAGCTCGACCCAATTATAGATTAATTGTATTCTTAACTTGTATATAATGATAGAAATAGAGTAATATTGTTCTTAGATATTGATTGGATATGAGTTAGAAGCAATGTAATATCCATTACTATAGAATAACCGAAATAGGAATGAGTTATGGTCACTGTTGTAATATAATATGGTTATTAGGTTATTATGGTAATATAGTATGGTTACTATATCACCAATATCATAATAGGAATACTATGGATATGAATAATATGATTAATGGGTGTACACCATTATGACCCCCAATATGAGTCCTCACGTTTCATCTTATCACTAAAAAGAAACGTTATATTGTATTAACAAAATGAAACTCTTTTACTATACCATATTATATCTTATCCTTTCTACTTGATGGTCATATATAAACCAGGATGTTCTGGTTTATCTAAACTTCATTTCTCTTTCTATCTTTTATTAATTTATATAATTTACCTTATATAATGGAGATCTAAGAGAACAATAGTTCATAGTATTATTATCAGATCATTAGATTAAATATGAATATTCAAAATAGTAACAAAATAAAGGACGATTATGTCCGCAATCTGTTACAACACCCTTGTATAATATTATGTGTAATATATGGTTATATCGTGGGTTTATAGTTCCGCATGGAGCACTGTACACGACAGGTGCGACTTTCAAAGTCGCACATCATCGCTTGTTGGCGATGCCGATAACTAATATATAT
>JAKTQC010000060.1:0-57034 GCA_030558655.1 Monosporozyma yasuniensis | reverse complement strand
ATATATATTAGTTATCGGCATCGCCAACAAGCGATGATGTGCGACTTTGAAAGTCGCACCTGTCGTGTACAGTGCTCCATGCGGAACTATAAACCCACGATATAACCATATATTACAGATCTTGTAATATCCCTGGAGTAGCCGTATATAAATGGGACTATTACTGACGAGAGTAAACAATAAAGATAGTTAGGATTAGACGATGGATAGATATATTTTCTTGAATATATCTCCAATTATAATTTTTACTAAACTAACTAATATACAAACTACTTAACTAATACCTGGAAAAATATCGGATGTGCTTGGTTCCTTTATCTTTCGACATTAACAAACCCTCTCAATGGAACACATCCATGGCAAGTTCATATGGTTTGATTAAATAAATATTATACACAAGCAGTCCTCCAGTTTCCCCCACAAGTGGCCATAGTACTTGTGGATTACCCGCACATAGATAATCTGCAATCTAAATATATAAACATGTAATAAGGAATATTACACATAATAGACCCAGTTGACACAGTGTTGTTTATATTACCAGACATTTAATATTTTATTGTGTGTTCTTATTCTTATATAATATTATACAAATTAAATATATTAATTAAATGATTAAATGATTAAATAGGTTCTTAGAGTGACATTTAATCCATTTATATATTAATTATTTTCTTCAAAATATTGTAATTATCTACAAGATTCATAGATTGATATGTATTAATAGTATAGTTACTTTTTATACTATAGTTAGTTTTTTATAGTATGGTCATTAATGTCTATTTTCCTCTTATTAATATATTATCACATAGCAGTTTCTAAATATAACTTATATTAACTTGATATAAATTAACTTTAATGGTTTCTAAGAATCTATTATTATTAATATTAAATGTATCTAATTGTTTAATTTGTTTAAAACCTTCTAAATTTGAAATTGAAGTATCTGAAATAATTATTTTTTCCTTAATGATACTTTGTGGATTAATATCAATTTGATTTAAGATTGGTAAAATTTTCCAATCAATTGAATTTACTTGTGTTAAATGGTAATTCAACGATTACTAAAGAAGTTAAGGAAGTTAAAATGAAATTACCATTAATTGAATGTAAATTTTGTGCTCTTATTTTAATTAAATTATTACAATCCTCTACAATAAAATGACCTTTAATGGTATGTAATGTTCTTAAATCAATAACATTATCGATAAAATCTTGTGCAACAATCAAATCATTGTTAATTGTATTACAATGATCTACGATTGATAAATCACTTGTCTTTTCAATAATAATATTACTATCTCCTATTAAAATCTTGTACAACATTAATAACTTTTAAGCCCAAATTAAATAAATAAACAAGTTCATTGATTTAAAAAGTGTAAATTAATAAATAAATAAAGGTCAATAAATATAATAAATAGATAAATAAAATGGCATAGATAGAATCTATGAGCATTAATAACAGGATATATACTGATGATCCTCAAAGAAAGAAAAACTTATGATCTCTTTGCGTTAAATAATTCATTTAAGTCAGCTGGATCATTCGATTTACCCAAAACATAATCTAATGGTAGCTGTATAGAATAATTTTTACCACTCTTTAAATGATCTTGCACTAAATCTGCCATGCCCTTAATAAAAGTCATGTTTCCATTTAATGAATCACATCTCTTAAATTTATGACCATATGGGGAATCACGGACAATACCTAAATCAACCTCATGTAATGTTTCAATATGATCTGATGTAAATGCAACCGGAATAAAAATTAACCCATCACAACGAGGTCCCAAAAATTTTGCAATTTGAGCTGTTTGGGCACCAAGCCAAGGCTTTGGACCCACTTGTGATTGCCAACATAAACGGTACTTGTTTTTAAAATTCATGGTTTCCATAATTCTATAAACGGTGGCTGCAACTTCGGCTGGATATGCGTCACCGGTATTAACCACATCCATTGGTAAAGAATGAGCTGAAAAGATTAAAGTAACCTTATCTCTGACATCAGCTGGGAATTCATCTAATTTCTTATTGATATTTTCAACAAAGGCTTTTATCAACCCTGTATTTGTTGGCCATCTATCAATAGTAGACCATTGAATTTGTCTTTCTGGATCTAATTTTTTCACTTGTCTCCATAATTCGTTAATTGAAGAACCAGTAGTAGAATATGAAAATTGAGGATATTGAGTAAATGCGACAGCCCTTTTAACACCATCTTTCAACATTTGTTTATATGTCGAATCTGTCAATGGTTTAGCATAACGGAATGCAACATATGGCTTATGTGGAGCAGTTTCGGGGTTTGTTTTGTCTAAAATTTTACAAACTTCCGATGCCTGGAATTCAGACCAACGACGAATTGGTGAACCACCACCAATCTCTTTATATTGTTTCTCAATCTTTGGTGTTCTGAATTTAGAAATCCATTTGGCAAACAATGGCTGATATTTCTGTGAGATTGGAATTAAATCATTGTCTGCAAATAACTCGTATAAGAAATTGTGAGTTTCTTCAATAGTAGAAGGACCACCCATATTCATGAACATGATCCCAGTTGGGGCTTTGTTTGTTAACATAGAAGCAGTAGAAAAACATTTTGGATATTGCTTTAATAGCAAATTTATACCATTAATCGATAATGGTTGTCTCGGGATGTTTACCCTTAAATTTGCAACAAGGATTGAACTCATTTTCAATTTTTTTATTAGCAATTAAATTGTGTTAGGTATATTAAATAAGTTAAAGATATTTTTTCTGGTTATTATTCCATTCACTTCGATATGCAATAATTTAGACTCTTTTGTCCTGTTCTTTTTACCATTGCCAAGAACTTAATTAGTAATTCTGAATTCCCCTTCGCAAAAATCCTTTAAAGGTTCAAATTCGATGTTCTTTAAAAATCTGAAAACGCGAACATTTAAAAATAATTGAAAACTCAACAATTTTAATGGTAATTCAGACCTAAATTAGACGTGATTTAATACAGTTAACAACAACACTCACTCAATTTAATATTACCAAATTGATATCAGGACTCAATAATTATAACTTGACTGTTTTTAAATATTTTTTCTCCCAACTTTAAGAGAAACTCTCACAAAAATAGTTATAATTTGGGATCAAGCCACGATGTTCAACCCTATTAATGATGGTCTTAATAAGATCACTGAAGTGTATGGGATAGATGGGTTCACTCTAAGATATGCCATCTGTTTACTTGGTTCATACCCAGTGAACCTTATTCTGAAAAGATTACCAGACAAGAAGATCAATTTAAAATGTTATTTTATTCTATTCATGTCTTCCATTTACTTATTTGGTGTGATGAATTTAGCCACCGGGTTCAGGACTCTTTTCATAAGTTCTATGTTTACTTATTTAATAACTAGATTTTACAGATCCAGATTTATGCCAATTGCTAACTTCATGTTTGTTATGGGCCATTTGGCTTTAAATCATATTTATGCCCAATTTTTCACCAGTGCTAACGCTATTGATGCTGCCAACTCTATTGATATTACCGCAGCACAGATGGTTTTAGTTATGAAGTTAACCTCCTTTGCCTGGTCTTATCACGATGGTTCGTTTTTATCTAAAAAAGAATTTGAAAATGATTTGGTGGAATACCAAAGACAAAGAGCTTTAGATAGACATCCTTCTTTATTACATTTCCTTGCTTACGTGTTTTTCTACCCAACTTTATTAACTGGTCCAAGTTTTGATTATTCTGATTTCCAATCATGGCTAAACTGTGAAATGTTTAAAGATCTACCGGATTCTGAAAAACCAATAAGTAGAATCAATCCAAAAGAAAGAAGACAGATCCCCAAAAATGGGAAGTTAGCTTTATGGAAAGTCATTCAAGGTTTGACATGGATGGCTCTAAGAAGTTATTTACCAAGATTCTGTAATCTTGAATATATGTTAGATAGCAAACATTTCATGGCTAGAAGTTTCTTTTATAGAATTCATTATATGTTTTTCCTCGGGTTAATTGCTAGATTTAAATATTATGCTGCTTGGACAATTTCAGAAGGTTCATGTATTTTATGTGGTTTAGGTTACAATGGGTATGATCCTCAAACTAAGAAGATCAAATGGAACCGTGTCCAAAATATTGATATTTGGGAAGTTGAAATGGCTCAAAGCACAAGACAATGTCTTGAAGGTTGGAATATGAACACAAACAAATGGTTAAAATATTCCGTTTATTTACGTGTTGCTAAGAAGGGTCAAAAACCTGGTTTCCGTTCTACTTTATTCACTTTCATCACAAGTGCATTCTGGCATGGTGTTAACCCTGGTTATTATATGACTTTTGCTACTGGAGCTTTATATCAAACATGTGGTAAATTCTATAGACGTAATTTCAGACCAATTTTCCTTGCTGAAGATGGTAAGACTCCTTTGAAGTACAAGTGGGTTTATGATTTAATTGGCATGTATGTGATCAAATTGTCTTTTGGTTATCTAGTACAACCATTCTTATGTTTAGAATTTCAGAATTCAATCAAAGCTTGGGCTTCTGTTTACTTCTACGGCCATATTATTGTTGGTGTCTCATTCTTCTTATTTACAGGTCCATATGCCAAACAAGTTGTTAGATGGTGTAAATCTAAACAACCAAAGGAAATTGTACTAATGGAACAAAAAAAATTAGAAAAGAATATCAGTTCCAAGGCTACCTCCTTAGGTGATATCTTAAAAGAAAAATTAGAATATGAAGAAGAAATGATGAAACAAAGATCAGAAAATGAAGAAATGAATCTTGGTATCCCAACAATTAATCCTGGTGATTTGGAAAATGCCAAGAAAGAATGGGACTTATTCACACAAGAGTATAACGAATGGAGAAGTAAACGTGGTCTTGAAATTGAAGAAGACAATTTGAAGAGAGCATTTAATGACTTTAGAAGAGAAGTGAATTCTGATAATTTAAAGAGAAGAACAAGTTTCAGTGAATACTTACCTTCTAAGAAATAAACATAGAATGTAAGTACATGCATTATATAACCTTAGATATTACATAGCTAACATCGTGACGTAAATAGAATATAACCAGAATATTCAATCAAAAATCATCTGGATTGAAAAGATCCAAATCAAGATCCATAGCATCTTCATCATTTTCACTTTCATTCTTCTTTTCACCATCACTATCATTATTGTTTGCACCAAAAACAAAAGATTCCCTTCTTTCCGGCAATTCTTCTTGCTTTTGAGGTTCTGGGTTAGTGGTTTCTGCTGTAGAAGCACTGCCATTAGCAATTTCATTCACTGTGCTTTCATCAGATTTACCAGCAACCTTAGTTAATTCTTGTGCATGTAAATTGGCCATTGCTAACATACCTCTTCTTAAAGAATCTTCAGCAGGCCAAATAAAATTATTAGGGCCAATGGAACCCTTATCGAAAGTTGGAGGTACTTTAGTAAATTTGGACAGTTTTGTAGCGTAGTCCAATAACTCTTTGGAATTAATTTTTTTTCTTTGTTCCAACATGGCATTCATTTCAAATTCAACTTGTTCTAAGGTGGGTAAATTGTTCAATTGATCATGACATTCATTTAATGTATCTAAAATTTCTTTAGTCTTTTCATCAACTTCTTGTGATTCCTCATTTAATTGTTTTAAACATGTATCTATCTTATCATACTCTTGGAATTCTTGTAAAGAAGAATATAGTTTCTTATCCACGTCTATAAGATCTTTGGCTAAATTAAGATCAGGTTTATATTTGTCTACTGATTCTACCAGCTTATTCAATACTTCCTCGTAAGAACATATGTGATTATATATTTCAATGTCTTTGATTTCATCTCTTGAGTCCCCGTATTTTGATATGAGGTCTAGATTACTGGTTGTTTTTTTGGAATATATGTTATTGATATCTGAAATTAACGCCACTGACGATGATTTGACATGACCTCTGGATATATCTGACATTTTACTTGTTTTTTTGAGTGTATATCCGTAGTTTAGCAGGTGAATCTTTGATCTCTTTATTTGGAGTTGTAAACTCTTTAAAGTTGAACTTAAAGTATCTCTCATTTTCAAATTTTAATGAAATTTCAAAGAGAATAAAATGATAGTAAAACTTTAACAAGAGCTAACTGAACCAGATTGAAGGTTAGAATCATATCATTCGTGTGAATTGAAACATGAATCAGATAATATAAATAAATATATTATTATTATTAATCTACACACATATATATTATTTTAATAAACTTATAAAAAAAAATCCTAACAATTTATTATCCATTACAAATCAAAGATACACCTATTCTCCTTCTGCATTCCTAATTTCTGGTTGTCTAGGAATTCCAGCCTTATCAAATTCTTCCAAATTAGCTTCTTCTAATCCTCTCCTCCAAAGGTCATGTGTATCACTGATAGAATATGAAATTGATCTTTCCAAATATCCTCCAGGACCCAAATGAGCCAATGTTTCAATTGCATCTTCCAACAAAACAGCTTTACCAACCATTAAACCTTCATCTCCAGCGGGGAATCTAATATTAATAATGTGAAGATGGAAATGATAATAAGAAGGTTGGTAATGGATGAAAATTCTTAATTCATCTGGACGAACCATATAATTAAAACATGCAGGGATAATTGATCTTATCTTTCTATTCAATTCAATTAACCAATCTCTATGAATTGGTTTTAAATCTCTTAATGATTTAATGTCATCTCTATAAGCCAAAGCTACCAAATACAGTGTTTCAATGTTAACCCCATCCCATCTTGTATCAGGTAATATTAAGAAACCTTTTTGTTTATCTGCATCATCTTTATATACTACTCTTTCTGCATCAGATCCTTCATAAAGAATTTTATAAACCCATTGTAAGTTATCTCCATTACATTGTTCATCGATATAAGGTTTTACAATATCCATATACATCTTCGGTGTTTCAGTGACAAAATGCAAATTTTGTTGTTCAAATCTTTTAATGTGCACATAATTTGCAGGCCAAATTAAATTAACTCTCGCAGTTGGATTATTTTCCAAATCTTGTTTAATAATACCAACCCCCCAATAATAAATATCATTAGCTGTAATTTGTTTAACATCTTCTAATCCTTGAACACAAGAATATTCACTTTCACAATGGTAAAACATTGGTGGTGGGGATCCCATTCTTAAATGTGCTTTTGTGGTACTTTCGCCATTATTTCTTTGTTGTTGCGATTTGATATTATCTTCAAACATAAAATGCGTCTTCTCTACAGTTAAGATAGCATCTTTACCATCAATCAAGCCTAACAAAGAAATCACTTTGAATTGTGGGTTTGAATTAAGAACTCTTTTGTATTTAAACCTAGTTATCAATTCCTTTATATTATTTGCTGCAGTCTCAGTTGGCATTTTTTATTCTTCTTTACAGGTGTCTAGTGTTGGGAATGTTTCTCACTATATATTGATAAAATACAGACTAACTTATACATACAAAATTTTGTTAACAACATAATGGTTACCTCATTATATAAACCAAATTTAAATATCCCTTTTATGTCCCTTTCATTTGCAAACAAGGAATTACTCGTGCAGCTACTCCCCTTATCTCAATAAAATGTCCTTTTATGATTAACTCACCTGACTAAATACAAATTATGTGCGGATTAACCTTTGACAAAATTTTCTTCTTGCTTGTGAGTGAAAAAAAACATTCAGATGTCAAAGTTTACTTAACTGGATTTCAAATATATTTAAGTTTTATAAATTAAATATTGTGTAGTTTATTATGTGTCAAATTGTATTATGGTCATTTTGTTACCTTTAAAAAACCTGTCACAAGAGTGAAATAATGACGTTTAGGTAAAAAACATAGGTACATTAAACCAATATTTTCCTGACTTCTGTTTTTTACCTTTGAAATATATAAATATATATCAGATAAAACGTGAAGGGAATTTATCGAGGAGGATTCTGTAGTTTATTTTTAATTTTAGACTAAAATTGTAATTGCATATTATCAACCTTAAAACAAACTATTTTTTCTTACAGAAAAAAAAATAACAAAAATATATACAGGTTCCTTAAAACTTTATAATAACCAATTGTAACTATCAATATACATAAAGATATGATTAAATTACAAAATTTTGTATAACTTTTATTTAAACGAGAGTGTCAGTGACAGCATCCGCACACCACACTCTATAACGACTCTTCGTGTTCTTGAAATTTTGCAGTGCGAAAAACGAAAACACGAACAATTTGAAAGTTGATATTGAAATTTAAAGTTAAAACCACGTAAGAAGAAGAAGTGTTATATATTTCTACAAAGTGATATCTCTGACAAAACCTTATACTGTGATCAACTAGATAGAATCATTATCATTATGAATTGTGAGAAAATTGACATTGCGTCCAAAAAGGATTCAATTGAGTCACAAACTATCTCAAACGATCCTGTTCAAGATTTTGAAATTAAACAAGGTCCAGTAAGACCATATTTAGTCTCTGATGCCAATGAAAATTTAGATAAATTAAGGACTATACATACTATGAAAGAGAAATTATTAGTCTTATGTCTAGCTTTATTTACCGGTGCAGTTAGATTATATAATTTACCATATCCAGATTCTGTCGTCTTTGATGAAGTCCATTTTGGTGGGTTTGCTTCAGAATATATTAGAGGTACATTCTTTATGGACGTCCATCCGCCATTAGCTAAAATGTTATTTGGTGCTGTCGCATTCTTAGCTGGGTTTCAAGGTGATTTCGATTTTGAAAACATTGGTGATAAATTTCCAACTACTACTCCATACGCTATAATGAGATTATTCTCTGGTGTACTTGGTTCTTTAACCGTTATATTAATGTATGCCACTTTAAGATTCTCCGGTGTTTCCATTGCTGTGGCTTTATTAATGTCTATTGCTTTCATCGTGGAAAATTCTTTTGTTACTATTTCTCGTTATATCCTTTTAGATGCTCCATTGATTTTCTTCATCGCTTTAAGTGCTTATTCATTTAAAAGATTTGAAGTTTATAAAATTGATACTTTAAAATCTTATAAATCCCTTTTCACCACTGGTGTGGCTCTAGGGTTAGCTCTTTCTTCCAAATGGGTTGGTCTTTTCACTGTGGCATGGATTGGTTTATTATGTGTTTGGAAATTATGGTTTGCTATTGGTGATTTATCAATGAAACCAAGTAAAATCATCAAAGTTACCATTGCTAAATTAGGTCTTTTACTTGGTGTTCCATTCATTATTTATTTAATTGCATTCAAAGTTCATTTTGATACCCTTATCAACGACGGTGATGGATCTGGCTTCATGTCTTCTGCTTTTAGATCAACTTTAAATGGTAATAGAATCCCCTCTGACATTTTACAAGATGTAGGTATTACTTCTGTCGTGACCATTCGTCATGCTGGTACCATGGGTGGTTATTTACATTCTCATCCACATTTATTAGAAACTGGATCTCGTCAACAACAAGTTACTTTATATCCACATTTAGATGATAATAATAAATGGATCATTGAATTAGCCGCTAAACCTGGTATTACTGTTCCAACTTTTCAAGAACTAAAAGATGGTACACAAATTAGATTATTACATCCTTTAACTCATTGTAGATTACATTCTCATGATTTCCCTGCTCCTGTCTCTGAATTTAGTGATTGGCAAAGGGAAGTTTCCTGTTATGGTGCTCATGGGTTCGAGGGTGATATTAACGATACATGGATTGTTGAAATTGATCAAGACAAATCTGTTCCTGGTGAAGCTCAACAACGTATTATCGCCATTGATACCATTTTCAGATTAAAACATTCCGCCACTGGTTGTTATTTATTCTCTCATGAAGTTAAATTACCAGCTTGGGGGTTTGAACAACAAGAAGTTACTTGTGCTGCTCAAGGTAAATTCCATTTAACCACTTGGTACGTGGAAGATAATGAAAATTTGAATCTTGATGAAGAATTATCACCAAGAATTTCTTATAATAAACCTTCTTTCTGGGGTAAATTCGTAGAATCCCATGAAAAGATGTGGCATATTAACAAGAATTTAGTGGATACTCACATCTACGCTTCTTATCCAGATTCATGGCCATTCTTAAAACGTGGTATCAGTTACTGGGGTGAAGAACATAGACGTGTTTATTTATTAGGTAATGCTATTATGTGGTGGACAGTCTCATTATTTGCCGCTATGTTTGTTGGTATTGTCGTTTTAGAATTAATCTCATGGCAATTAGGTGCTCCAATCTTACAAGATTCTCACATTATTAATTTCCATATTCAAACCATTCACTACTTATTAGGGTTCGCCATTCACTTCATTCCATCTTTCTTAATGAAAAGACAATTATTCCTACATCATTATTTACCTGCCTATTATTTCGGTATCCTTGCCTTAGCACATGCCTTCGATATCACTGTCTCATATATTTGCAAGAGAAAGAGAACTGTTGGGCTAGCATTTACTTTAGTCTTCACTCTAGGGTGTATCTATTTCTTCAACACCTTCAAACCATTAGTCTACGGTTCTAACTGGACAAAGAGTGAATGTTTGAAATCCAAATGGTTACCAAATTGGGATTACGATTGTAATACCTATTTTGACACATATGAAGAATACAAGAACATGACCATTCCAGCTTGAGTAAACTTCAGTCAAGAACGTATAGAATAAACATAAATCATAACAACAATATAGAATTTCAATATACACTACATTATATATATACACACTCAAACAAGAAAAAAAAACACGATAAATTTATTAATTATTTACGCGTTTGTATTACTTGAATATTTAAGTTGCAGATCACGTATTACTATCCCTTTCCACGAAGCTACATTTTTTTGTTTGTTTTTGCCAAATTACAAAACGGTGAAAAATAAAAAACAAGTTGAAAGTGAAAAGATCGACAAGAAACTGTTACATTTATCACGATACATTGTTTTATTTTAATTGATTGATTGTCAATTGAAGTGTATTATATCATCAATTGGATACCCATCAAGTCAACTAAAACTATAGTGAAGACCAAAATGGTTCCTAAGGAAAAGAAATCAGCTAAGGAGGAAAAGGTTGATATCCTTGAACCTATCGAAGTTAAAGAAGGTCCCTTAAGACCATATTTAGATATTGAAACTTCTAAGGAATTAATAGAGAGTCGTGTTCCATCCACTATTTTAGAAAAGGGTCTTTTGGCCATCTTAGTGATCACTGGTGCCATTACTAGATTCCGTAAATTAGATGTTCCAACCAACGTTATTGAAAATGAAACTATTATTGGTAACATTGTCTCTAAATATATTAACCGTGAATTCTTTGTTGGTACTACTCCCCCATTAGCTAATTTAGCTTATACTTTCGTTTCTTTATTTAACGGATTTGATGGTTCTTTCCCATTCCAACCAGTTGGTTACCCATATCCAAACAAGGTCCCATATGGTACTTTCAGATTCTTTGCCGCTTTATTAGGTTTATTAACTGTCGTCTTATTCTACTCTACTTTACGTGTCTCTGGTGTTAGAGCTATTGTTGCTTTCACCATTTCTTTAGCTTTAATTTTTGAAAATGGTTACGTTACCATTTCTCGTTATATCTTTGACGAATCTCCATACATGTTCTCCATTGCTTTAGCTATCTATCTTTTCAAGAGATCTCAATTATTCCCAATGAACTCCTGTAAATCTTACACTTCCTTGATTGGTTCTGCTGTCGCTTTAGGTTGTGTCATTTCTACTAAATGGACTGGTGCCTTTATTGTTTTCTGGGTTGGCATTGCTTTAATCTTAAAGTTTATCTTAACCATTGGTGATCTTACTAAACCTGTTTGTCCTTCTATTAAACATACTACTATTAAAGGCTTATTATGTTTGATCATCCCAGTCATTGTTTACATGTTATCATTCTACGCTCATTTCAAATTAACTACTCATATCAGTAAGGATGCCGAACTTTTATCCTCAGAATACAGATATGATTTAATTGGTAATGATATTCCAGAAAACATCAAAGCCCCAGTTGGTCTTGGTTCTAAGATTTCTTTACGTCATACTGGTACTTATGGTGGTTACTTACATTCTCATCCAATTTTCTACACGACTGGTTCTAAACAACAAGAAGTCTCTTTATACCCATACAATAATGATATCAACAATGAATGGACTATTGAATTATACTCTGAATCTGGTAAGCCAATTACCAATTTCACTGAATTAGTTGATGGTACTAAGATTAGATTTTTACATCATACTCAATGTAGATTACATTCTCATGACCATAAACCACCAGTATCTGAAAACAGTGACTGGCAAAAAGAAGTTTCCTGTTATGGTTACGCCGGTTTTGAAGGTGATGCTAATGATGATTGGGTTGTTGAAATTGATAAGGATGAGTCTACCAAGGATGCTCAACACGCTGTTAAGGCCATTGACACCAAATTCAGAATTAGACATTTTATGACCGGTTGTTACTTATTTTCTCACGAAACTCCGTTACCTGCCACCAGTTACAAGCAACAAGAAGTTACTTGTGCTTCTCAAGGTATTAAAGATTTAACTTTATGGTACATCGAAGAAAATGAACATGCTTTCTTACCAGAAGATACCGAACGTGTTTCTTACAAGACTCCCACTTTCTTCCAAAAATTCGTTGAAATCCATAAGAATATCAAATATTTAGCTGCTAAATATGATATTCCAAGAGTTTACTCTTCTAATCCATTAACCTGGCCATTCATGTTACGTGGTGTTGAATTATCAAGTCATAATTTCGAAAATGTTTATTTCATTGGTAATGCTGTAATGTGGATATCTGCTTCTTTATTTATCTTCATCTTCGGTGCTGGTTTCGCTTACGAATTGATTGCATGGCAATTAGGTAAGCCAATCTTCCAAAATACTTATATTATCAATTTCCACATTCAAGTTGTTGAATATTTATTAGGTTACGCTATTTACATGACTCCATTTATCTTATTAGGTGGTAATCATTTTATCTACGAATATCTTCCTGCTTACTACTTTGCTGCTTTAGCATTAGGTCATGGTCTTGACTCCTTATTTGTCATTCCTTGTCACAAAACCATCAGACAAGCCGCTTACGTCATCCTTGCTGTCTTCGCTTTAGCTAATATTTACTTCTACACCAACCGTACCCATATTATCGATGGTACTATGTGGAGAACTGAATTATGTGAAAAGTCTAAGTGGTTAGAAAGTTGGGATTATGATTGTAATGGTTACACTTTAAGTGTTGAAGAATTCCAAGCTCAAAAGGCTCAAAAGGTCAAGAACGATGACGACACTCCAATTACTTACGGTTTCCCAGCCAAAACGGACCCAGCCAATTTAGATAATATTGAAGTTGTTGGCGAATTAGTGGAAGAAAAGAAGGATGATACTGTTTTCATGGATGAAGAAGGTAACATCTTAGATCCTGAAGAAGTCAAAAGACTTGTCAAAGAAGAAGGTGCTGTCTTAAAAAAGACTGAAACCAATGTTGAAGTGAAGAATTGATTTCCTCATCTTTAATCACTTTTATATTTACTTAAATATATACTAACGTTATACATTATTTTACTAACTTTATAATGATCGATATCTTTTTAACTTTAAAGCTCTCAGCATTTGCTTAATTTTCAATATTGCAAAATATTTGCTTTTTGAAAAAGTGTAAAGAAAGGTTAACAACAAAAAAACATTGAAGAACAAAGAAGTTCTTGTAATTGTTACAAGTCTGAAGAGAACAGTATTGTATCACTGTCAGACGATTCAGTTGCCATATTAATAACAACATATTAATACATATTTAAGATGACCAACGAGGGGTGCATTAACCAAGAAGCTTTCTTAAAAAAAGCTGAAGAATACTTCAAAGAAGCTAACAAGAAATCCATTGCTGTGCGTTTAACAATGAAAAGATTTATTCAACCCGATTTAGTTGATGGTAATCCAGAATTCAATACTACTGAATTACCAAAATATGATATCTCGAAAGAATCTGGTATTCCTTTGGATGATACTATCTCTCAAGCTAAATACGACATACTTGTTAGAATATCGTATGGTGTTAAAGCCCACAAAACTAAATGTTCCACTATAGTGAAAGCTGAAAACCTTGATAAGTTCTGGCAAGATTACTCTTCTATGGCTAAGAGTAATATGAATGGTCTTGTGAAAAAGAAAAAGAAGAAGGGTGGTAAGTCTGTTATCAAGAACAAGATAAAGAAAGCTAAAAAGTAGATCAACAAATAACTTAAGACCAACCAATATTTTCTATTCACAACTGTATCATAATGCATATGTAACCCATTAAAGTAAATATATAATTTTTATATATACTTAAACCTTAATTATATTATAAAATAATTTAATGTTAAACTATCACAATTATATATCACTGTATCATAGTTATTCATCTATAGTTTCAACAATAATATTACCAGATGGATAAATACTAGGTTCATCACCAATAAGTACATCAGTATCTAATTCTTGTCTTGGAACTGGAATCGTTAATTTAAACATGTATTGGTATTCATACCCTGTAGGTGGAGAAGTACCATACTGATATTGTTCATCTGAGTCTATTATACCGGTCTGAACCAATTCCACATAAGCGTATATTTCTTCCACAGGTAGAGAGGGGCTAAAATTTCTAGTTATTCTTTCATTGTTAGCCAATCTAATTGCTATTCTGCTCACATCATCACCTTGAGATTTATTTGGTTCAGGATGTAATTTACTCTTTCTCCAAAGTAACCATTGCTTTTTCAATATTTCCCTCTCATGTTCCTGTTGTTCTCTTTGTCTAACTTCGTTCCGTTGACGTTCTCTTTCTTGGTCACGTCTTAAGGATTCTCTGAATCTTTCATCTTGTTGTTCTCGCGTATGTCTATCTCTATCAACGTTTTGCCTTTCCTCAATCATTTGTAATAAACTTGGATATTTCTTTACCAAAACTGCCTCTAATTTCTTAGGATTGTATTCTTCAACAGGCCCATTAAAACTAAATATGATTTCAGCTGTTTCACTTGTCTTTTTGGCCAAGATACCAATATATGGGAACTTCCTAACCTTTAATGCATTTGCAACTTGTAAACCCTCTGATGTTGTTACATCCCCAAACCAAAGTAACATTTGATAAGTCTTAATACAATTTACAAATCTTTCAGAACAAAGTATATTTTTTACATAACTCATTTTATTTGTCACAATCGGATCATGTAAATATATCAAACCAAATTTATACTGAGTAGAACAATTATCTAGTAGTTCTAAATAACTATTTTGAATGTACTGGGATGGAATTGCTCCCATATCTGAATTATAAAGGGACCCAAATGAATATTGTGGGGAATTTGGATCTGACACATTAGGAACATAAGAGTCACTTGATATTTCCTCTAACAAAGATGTCATTTCTGTGCTGTGATCATAATGTTGTTTATGACGTTTTTCATAAATTTTGTTAAAGTTTAATATTGGTTTCAGTAACGCTATGATAATTAGGATGATGCTAACCAGATAATAAAGGATATACAATGGAATCTGAAGAAATATATTTAAATATTCCAACGGATTTGATGCATTAGAGCCATTCCCTTCTGGTAAATGTTGTGCCTCAGGATCGTTATGGTTTGAAGCATCGAGAGTTTCTGGAGTTGGGAAAGCACCTGGGATGGAACCTAATCTTTGCCCCTCATCACTATTGTTTCGATTCAAACCAAATATGTTCATTACTATATTTCGATTACCGCAGAGTAACTGTTAGTCTTGGAAGACGTTAGTTTTTATTTAAGAGTGTCAGCAGTTTAAAGAGGAGTGAATAAACTACCTTTAAATTGATTTTTCAAATTATATCAAAATCGAAATTTGATTATAAACTCAAGCAGTTATGAAGATAAAATTAAATTTTAAAGATCAGATATAGCTCTAGATGCTATTCATTAACCAACTCTTTATATATGCTTCATATTGTGTAAATTATATATATTTAATATGCTCGAGTGTCTACAAAGGGGTATTAAAATGATTAACAAATTTGGCCAAATCTGCCATAGGGACCCCATAAACAGGGTTGATAGCCTGTAAATCAGATAATGGATGTGTCAACTGAGTGTTTGTCTTGGATTCTATCAATACAGCTGATATATCACCTTGCTTCTTTTGTAGTGAATATTGACTTTCACTAATGGCTAAACCTAATAAGACATAGTTTGTATGATAGAAATCAGCATATTTACCAGGTTTATCCCTAAGACCACCGTCTTGTTCTGTCTGACAACATTGACAAATATATTCATGTAAGGCATCTTTGCTGACACATAATTCATTACCTGAGGCTTCGAGTATAGCTGCGGTACTTCCAACCCAAAAACTGTAACAACCATCTACCAATTTATTTGCTCTACCGTTGAAACCTTTCTCTTCATTGCATTGACGAGAACTACACCATCTCATCAATGCGTCTATATCAATACTGTCCAATTTATCTAGAATCATTAAACTTGCTACAGCACAAAAAGTATACCCACCGTGTGCTTCATCTTCTTGAGGACAACCACCAAACCCACCTTCATAAGTTTGACAATTGATTAGATAACCTAGAACACCTTCACATAACTCTGGAGTCAAAATATTTAACATAGAGGCTACACTCAAAGCACAATATACACCTCTGGTATCATTTTCACCTACTTCAAGACATGTCTTAAACCCACCATCTGGTTGTTTTAATTTTAATAACCAATTATAGATAGCTTCTCTGTTAATTTTGTCCCAACAACCATCAATATTGCCACATAGGGATAATGCATTTATTGAAGCGTAAGTACCAGCAATATGAGGCAATTGACCCATACCACCACCAAATGGACCACCTTGAGGTGATATTGTAAATAATTTTTCGACAATCTTCCTTTGTAATATTTCTGTAAGTTCTCCTGGCTGTAAAACTTTAAATGAGTTAGCAATCCAATATAACATCCATGGTTGTGAGGCGTCTAATGCAGTTAAATTAGGTGGGAATTGCAACTCAAAAGCATAGTTTAAATATTTTAAATGCGAACTTTTGAATAATGGTTGTGGATCTTTAACAAACCATTCGTTACATGCATCAAGTGTTGCTTGACGATCAATTGTAGTTTCTGTTTCTACTTCTTTCATAATCTCTTCCACGGTTTCGATATATTCTTCAGCGTCTAATGCCTCTTCTTCTGAAAGAACTCTTTCTGTAACTTGTCTTTTCCTCCCTAAGAGTTTTGTTTTGTCATTATTTCCACTGCTCATTTTCTCCCTATATATAGTTGTTTTCAATTCAATTGTATAATTCCACTTATGAAATTGTTATCAACCTAGTCCTTGTTCAATCAAACCTTGAGGTTCTTGCTTCAACTTGAAACAAATTCCATTTTAATAATATAAATTTCAAATGGGGTCCTCCATATTTTCCCAAAAGGGCAAGCTACATGATTATCAACAGAAATAAGCTACTTTCTCTAGTTGAATTCACAGATTAAAAATGTTAATTCGTGGGTATACTACCAGATTTAATTAATATGAACTAGAACTAACATATATCATATCTGTTTATTATACAATTTATTAATGATTGTTTTGTTACCCTGAAGACCTGAAAATTAATTAATTGTAATATAAGGAAGCTGCCATTTTTATTTGATCTGAAATGAGTTTAAAGGTGATAGAGAACCCTAATTGCGTAGATTATCGATATATACAAGGGAATCACACTGACCATATAAACAAGCGGATAAATAATTCTAATGCTTTTCAACTGGTCTAAACATAAAACCATTGGAGTTGGCATTGAAAACAATAAACCGTCCAAATCACAACATACTGTTGAACTGGAGAGCAATGAAGTGTTAGTGGAAGAGGAAGATGATGATCTTTTCATCGATCTAGACTCTATGAATTGGTTAAAATGGGTATACCACATAGCAACAATGCCACCATCCGATCTTTTGTTATACTATAATGAAAAATTAGAACTTATAGATTGGGATAACAAAGCTAGAACATTAGCTCAACCTTTAGGTCATTTGTTGACTTTAATAACATTTATAATCAGATTTTTACAGGATAATATGCTTAAACCAAATTATATGAACATATACAATGATTATAGATTAGAGACAATGTTTGATTTTACAAAATCTAATACTCTTCGGAAATACAATTTATTACCACAAGAGATCGGTGCTGAAACATTATCGAACGATATTAACAAATCAGCTAGTAAATTTTACATTAAAATGAAAAATTATAAGACAAATTCTAATTGGTATTATACAACATTGAGATTTTTGGATTATTTTTTTTACACTGTATTACTTTGTATTTTGATCAGTAATGTGATTGTGAGTTATAGATTCCTTTTTGGTTATTGCAAATATTACTCACTATTTTATACTTTAAAGGTCCCTAATGCTACTCCAGATGTTTCAAGAAAATCATTGGATACTTTAAGTGTGGAAGATGACGAGAATTTGTCACGTAGCTCTCTTTTCAGTATAATTAAGCATATTCTCTTTAAAAGAAAATCAGAAAATGCTAACGATGAAACGTATGCAAAGAATTTAAATGAGAAAGATTATTATTTTGAATTACAAAAATGGTTACCTTCTAAATTTATGACCAATCTTTTTATGACCTTTTCACCAATGTGTTTATCATTTCTATTCTTATCTGATGTTTCATTCTCTACTATGATTGCTATCCTTATCCATCAATATTTTTTCCAAACTCTTCTTAACAAATATCATAACAGAATAATAGATGAGAACATTTTGTTCAGTGCAACTGCTGAAGAATATTATATGAAGGTTGTGAAACCAATGTACTCTAAGAAATATCAGGATGTTATGATAGATGCAACTCCTCATGGGTGCGGGTTTGTCGAGTTTTATTCCTCTTCGTTGTCACGAAATAATAATATATTCACTAGTCATTCCCTCACAGGTGATACTTTACGAGAAAAGTACAACAAAGGTAAAAAAGAATTTGAAGAGATTGAAGATGTGGAAATGGGCCATAATGTTATTGTTCGTGAGCCTGCCCAATTACAACAAGTATACTGGGATCCAACTTTAAGGCAATACATCATGATAAATTCCCCTCATTCTCGCAATCATCTCAACAAAAGACCATCAGTAATTAATCATTTAAAATCTGAAGCAAATGTTGGTAATATTCCAAATCTTCAACATGACATTTTACAAAACAATGATTTAAATTTCAAAGTTTTACCACATGGTGCTTTCTCTTCAGGTCTTTCCACCCCATCTGTTGTTTCTATGCCTTTGAATAAAAATACTCTTTTACACAACTCAGCAGTGGTTAATCATAGTACGAATCATGAAGAAAACAGTATCAAAGAAAATATATCACAATACGATTCTGCCTTGAATAACACTCATAATATTAACTCACATCCACATTCTGATATTTCATTGAAAAGAGGTTCGATAAGTCCGTTACATCAAAGTGTAATTTATAACAATGCTAAAAGTAGAACCGATCCATCCCCTCCATCGTCTAAAGATGGAAGTCCATGATTAATAATTTGACGTTCAGTCTTTTATAATTTATATAATATGTAATGCGTCGTTAATAAACTCCATATTCTACTGTTCAAATGTCAATTTTAATATTATAAAGAAGATATACAAGCTTTGGTATATAACATAGTGTTCAATGCAATGGTATAAGGAATATATATTAATGTTGTGAATAAGTTAAGAGCTTTTATTGAGAATATTATTTCTTGTTATACAATTTGTAATATTCTCTCATTTTCACATACCCTAAATGTATCTTCCCTAGGAAATGATCGGCAAGTCTTCTATCAGTATCTAGTCTCGATAGATATGCCCCGCAAACTTCACAAACTTGTAATTTCTGTTGAGCACTTTGGCCTACATTTTCTGTAATAAATTTAATCTTCTTGGCTACAACCCCTCTTCTTTCTTGTAATTGTTCCAATACAAGTGATCTTTTCAAGCTTTTAGATACTTGATTATGTTTGATAAGGATATCTATTTCTTGCATCATTAACCCAATTCTTTTATCAATAACATCAATTTCTTTAGTCACTTCTTGAATCTTTTCTCTTTCTTCAGGAGTATGTTCTAATTTTTTCAAAGCAATTTTAATCTGTCCGTTACATTCATTAATAAATTTAGATAAGATCATAAAGTATTCTTTTTCAAATTCAGGATATTTATGGCCATGTTTTCTTTCCCTTTCGTATTGTAATTTATATTTAGCTAGATGAATTTGTGGACATCTCCCCATGCTTTGTTTTGTACCTTGAAATAAATCGTAAGGGCAATCACCAACCAAGTAGGACTTGCATATCTTAGGGTCACGTAAACCTAAATCTTGTCTAGTGTTGTTGTGATTGTATCTATTTCTTGAACCACCACTATATCTATAATGATGAGATTCTTTACCCATAAGTTGCTCCAATAACTTCTTTTGTTCTGTAGCTGGCGTGAACATATTGTATAGATGAGTGAGTGTCGTTAGAGATCGACGGTTCTATCTATTTATTTTAGTGTATACTGTTTAAGTCTTACGATGACTTCAAAATTAAAAAAAATATTCTAATTTTTGAAGGTAATTAATTTAAAAAAGGAAAAATGACACAAATTCCCAATGGAAGTTACTAAGGTCAATATAAGATTGGAAGATATAAAAGTGATATTCATTATATTAATCATGTTTACAAACATTACGATATCCTTAATGGAAAGTTTGTTAAATACCACTGATCCTGGTTTGAAATTGACTAAAAAATTTGTGGGAAATATATTAGTGTTTGGAGGTCGATCTAACGAGAACACAATGAAATTATGTGAAACAGTGCTAAATTTTGCTCCAAACAGTGCAATCTATCATTTCAATAACATTAAACCCACAAAACTAAAAGAAAATCATTGTATTCAAAACGGTTACAGATACAAATTTATATATTGCAACTTACAGCATACAAATGGTTTCATTAATGCGATTAATACTTTAAATAGAGAGAGGAAAAAGAAGAAACAAATTCAGTTTGATTATTTTATTAACTTAACATTATTTAATCCTCCAGCTAAACATAATTTAATTTTGAATATTATTGCATTTCAAGCGAGGTTTAACGAATCTGTTATTAATGTAATGAAGGCCATGCGATATATATTAGAAACTCATTACACAGGTGATGTTTATATGATAAATTGCTCCGTGTCATCCTCTATTGATTGGTCATACATGGATATCGATTATTTAATATGTTCAAGTTGTATTAGGCAATTTCATGATTCGTTGAGTTCAGAAATCCATGGGAAATGCTTATTAATATATTTACCAAATGTCCATTCAACAAAACTTCCATTTAATAAAATTATAGAATGTTTAAAGAAAGGTTATAATGGAGAATATTACCTTCGAACACCTGGTATAAATTCAATCTTAAATGAAACATATCATTTATTATACGATTGGGCATAAATAAAATTATCAATAGTATGTAATATAAATGGTAGTTCGGAAATTGGGACATTGAACCATTCCATATGTCTTTTGCTATTTTGGCCATCTGCACAACCTGAGCAACGAATGATTCCACGACCATATTTATTCCAAAATAATTGATGTAAGAAAGATTCAATTTGTGGTAATGCCATTTTACTTTTACTTGGTACGAAAAACCCACCATCTTTATATGTGGTAAGTTCAGTTAAATTTCTTAAAGCATTGCTATGTGTTGGTTTATCTTTTAATGATAATTTTTTAAACAATTTTGAAAGGGAAGAAGAAGAAGAATGATGTGATTTTGAATTTACAATTTGAATTAAAGTAGATATTTTATTGGGGGTTAAATTAACCACTTGATGGTGACAATGTGTTTCCCATTCATTTAATCTCATTTGTACATTATTTCTTGTAGTCATACCGATCTTACATAAGATATAACCTTTATTATATTTATTATCATATTTAATTAATTTTGTAGATTGTCCCTGTGAAATAACTGAATTATCTATTTGTAACCATTTTAAATCATTTTTTGTTTTACCATTTGTCATTGAATCAAATAACAATTTATATGTGTAAATGTAAATGAATCCATTTTTATCTAATGGAGCCTTACAGGTGTGAGAGCTAAATTTTGGATCATAAAATTTATGATATCTACAATACTTCACATGTGGATCAGCTATCATAATTTTACATTGTACATTAGCTTTAGTGATGCCTAAGACATCTATGAGATTGTTGTGGCATAATTCGGTTCGGTTACTATGGTATTACTGTGGTTTTCTTTTGTTTAAGAGTAAATAAAGAGAGATCAGACTTAGATCAAAGATTCAAATATATTTTCTAATTTCAATATTTTGCCATTATAGGAAATCGCACTACACGTAAATAATAAATACATAGTTAAGAGAAAAGAAGAGACAGTATAGTAGGAGATTTACCACTTTTACAAGGTTGTATAAACTCATGTATATTACCTTTGTAAATGTCAGATATGCCATTAGTATATGCACAGTCCTGCTTGCCCTTAAGATAGCATTCCTCACAAGACTTGATTTACTGAAAATATTTAGAAACTTGATCCACAAGTTCAAATTTAGGGTATGTTGTTGAAGTATCTACAATCACATTTTTATATAAAAATACTTTCTTTAAGTTATGAAGAGAATGAATTCTATTTGAAGGATACACGTTATTATGATTAGTCTTCAGCTATCTTGTTAAATTCTCTGAACTTTTCTTTAGACAAACACAGAAAAAAAATGGGATGTTATTGTTATTATTGATTAAATCATTAATATTGGTTACTTTACACACTGGTTTGTATATACCAGTACGTTTACAATAATTATGTCAAGAAAGATAATTACGAGTTTGTTACTGTCAAGATCCCATAACAATCGAGAGTTACAAATGGGGGAAAAACTGGTTATCAATATAAGGGAGCCGATTATCCATAATGGGAAATTCACAAGATTATGCATCCCACCCCTTTTATTTTAGTATATATATATATATATATATATATATTGGTTAAAGGAACGAAGATCTTACCCTTTGTTCTTAAAGAAAAATTTTATATATAAGAGAGAGAGGGGGGGAGGGAAGGGGAAATTCGTTAGCTGTATTTGTTCAAAACAACCAACAGAACAAAGGGTAACAAAAATTATGTTAATTAAAGAAACTTATGTTGATAAACCAACTACATATGGATCTATTCCATTGAGAGTTCATATCTGGACACCAACAATTCGTAATTATCCAAAGGCAAAATTCCCTGGTGTTATTGTTTATAGTGAAATTTATCAAGTTACTGGCCCTGTACGTAGATTTGCACAACGTATTGCATCACAAGGTTATCTTGTTGTTGCTCCGGCAATTTATCATAATTTTATTGGACCTGATGCATTACCATATGATACACAAGGTACAGATGATGGTAATAAATATAAGATTGAAAAACCGTTAAATTCATATGATGAAGATAATAAACTTTGTTGTGATGTATTAAATGAATTATCAGAATTTGATGGTATTAATATTGGATCTACTGGTATGTGTCTTGGTGGTCACTTGGCATTTAGAGCTTTGTTAGATAAGAGGGTTTGTTGTGCCACATGTTTTTTCCCCACTGATATTGATACAAAGACACTTGGATTGGGTACCAAAGATGATTCCTTAGAAAGAGTTTCCAAAGAAACAGATCGTAATCAAGAATTAATTTTGATTTTTGGTACTTTAGATACTCATGTGCCACCAGAAGGTAGAGATTTAATTAGAAAGACATTAAGAGATAATGATGTTAAATTTACATTTTTAGAATTAATGGACGCACAGCATGCATTTATTAGAGATGAATCAAGTCGTGATAGATATGATTCTGCTTTAACTGAATGTTGTCTAACTTTAATGTTTGAACAATTTAATAGAAGATTAAAGAGTTCATTGGGGCCATATGAAGGTGGTAAATCCAAGATTGAACATGTTTGTTAGGCCGTGAGCCTTAACCCCCCGTTATACTTATCTATCTATCTACATATAATATAATATGATATATATATATATATGCCAATATTTCCTCTGATAACTCCGAACTGCGGGCTAATCCGACTTGACGGACAAAGGGGTACCCGGTATTTCCGCACAATTAGCCTTTATTGTCTTGTTGTCCGAGTTTTCGCATTACAATATTTAATTGGACAAAAAACACTAAAGGTGCACAAACTGCAATGTGGAGACCCCATCTGATAATACTGGGAAGAGTAATAATGGTAATAGTAATATACACAGCGGTTAAACAAATACTAGAACATTAAGACATTGATTACTCATAGTGGCAATAATATTTTTAACTAGAATTTAAATATCGCACATCCTATTTAAACTCAGGGGATAACAATTTTATTTAAATTTGATATCATTTTAAATTGAGAAATTTGTCCATTTTGACAAAATATAATATCTTGTTATTCATTGGTTACGCTATCTGTTTCCAATTTCCGGTTTTTCATTAAGATTATTGTATATAAATTATTCTTTCAAATTGAAAATTATAATTAATTACTGGAAACAATATTGTATTAATTTGCCTTAAGGTATTCTTTCACTCAACATCAACATAAAACAAAAAAAAAGCAACCCATTAACGATGCTACCTTTTAAGCAAGTGGTTATGGCTAACAAGTTGTTGACACAATCAACAACTTTATCCATTCTCAAGACTTCTACTCTTCCATTAGCCCGGAATATAATATTACCTGCTACTGTTTCAAAACAAAAATCATTATATTCTACTTCTCCATCCATTTTAATCAACAATAATAAAAGATTTTTACATCAATCTTTTCCTTCAAGACAACAACAAAATGATGTACCTCCAATCGCACCTGTCTTAAAACAAAAATCAAAATTTAGAACTGCAGGGAAATTTATTTGGAAAACTACTTTATATTCAATTTTGGCCACTGTGAGTTATTTCTCTTATCAATTATATAGAGAATTACATCCAAAGACACAATTACCACAATCAGAAACTTTTGAAAATGGTTCTCCAAGAAAAAATTTGGTTATCTTGGGAACAGGTTGGGGTTCCGTTTCTTTATTACAAGAATTAGATACAACTTTATATAATGTTATTATTGTCTCTCCAAGAAATTATTTCCTTTTCACTCCATTATTACCTTCAACACCTGTCGGGACTGTTAATGTTAAATCTATTGTGGAACCAATTAGATCTATTATTAGAAGAACCAAAGGGAGTGTTGTTTATTATGAAGCTTGGGCCACTGATATTGATCCAAAAAATAAACAAATTACAGTTAAATCTGTCTTCCCAGGTGAATCTGAACAAGAAGATATTAAGACTATAGATTATGATTATTTAGTATTATCTATTGGTGCCACTTCAACAACTTTTAATATTCCTGGTGTTACCGAGAATGCAATTTTTATGAAAGAAATTGCTGATTCTGAAAAGGTTAGAAATAAAATTATGAAAACTATTGAAAAGGCTTCATTTTTACCAAGAGATGATCCTGAACGTCGTAAATTATTAAATTTCTTAGTCATTGGTGGTGGTCCAACTGGTGTTGAATTTGCTGCTGAATTACAAGATTTTATTAAACAAGATTTGAAAAAAATTATGCCTGAGATTTCACAAGATATTAAAGTCTCTTTAATTGAAGGTTTACCAAATATTTTAAATATGTTTGATAAAAAATTAATTGATTATACACAAAAATTCTTAATTAATGAAGATGTTGATTTAAAATTAAATACCATGGTCAAGAAAGTTAATCCAGATAGTATTATTGCTAAATGTAAAGGTGAAGAAATTGAATTACCATATGGTGTCTTAGTTTGGTCGACTGGTATTAAACCACAACAATTAACTTTAGACACAATGAAAAAATTAGATGTACAAACTGAAAGACGTGGTCTTTTAATTGATGATAAATTAAGATTATTAGGTGCTGAAGATTCAATCTTTGGGATCGGTGATTGTACATTCCATCCAGGTTTTGTTCCAACTGCACAAGTTGCACATCAAGAAGGTTCATATTTAGCTAAGACATTTGAAAAATTATATCATATTGATCAATTGAAATGGGAATCACAACAACAAAATGCCGATGTAAAATCCATTAATACTAAAATTGAAAAGATCGAATCAAGTATTATGGATTTCAAATATTCTCATATGGGTACTTTAGCTTACATTGGTGGTGATAAAGCAATTGCTGATATTAATATTGCCGGGGCACAATATAGATTATCTGGTGGTAATTTTGTATTCTGGTTCTGGAGATCTGTTTATTTATCAATGTGTGTCTCCTTAAGAAATAGAGTTCTTGTTACCGCTGATTGGGTTAGAACTTTTGTATTCGGTAGAGATTCATCTGTTTAACTGGTTCTGATTGTTACTACCCTTTTTTAATATTCTTTTTTTTACTAATATGATCCCTATAAATATAAACTTCAGTAAAATATGAATCTTTATTTTTTGTTTTTGCTCTCTTTAATATATATATATAATTTTTTTTATATAATACTTTAATATAGATTTAATTAATTTACATCTCTTGCTTCATTCCTTTTCATCTTCTGTTTTTGTATTCTGTTTGTTATCGATGAGTATTTTTTTCAATTTTTGTATGATATCTTTTTATTTTCAATTTTTTGAATGAGAGACTAACATAAACTATACATAATGACATATGATAGATAAGTGAATTATAATCTCCTTACTTCCATTATCGAGAAGAAGATAACAATAGAGAAGTATTATAGAAGCTAAATTCTATATTATTGTTATAAAAAATTTATAGTAACCATTTTAGAAGGTTAATACGGGTCCATCAAAAAGTATACCCTTTTCCAAACACCTGCATATTACATTAAACTTAGCCAAATAAGATAGTAAGGTTAAGTCTGGTTGAGCCCATATTTTCGAATCAGCAACATAACAAACCTATCTACACATTATTGTTAATAACCATTTTAAAAAATTGATTTAAAAATATCGTTCATATCCCCAAAATTTATAAATATCGAATAAATGAATAATAATACCAATAATATCTCAAATCCAACCTCCAGTAATGATTTATTAAGTTATTCTCTAGACCAAAGTTTAAATAACCTTGCCAACGATACAAACGGGATCTCATTCGAAATTTCACAAGTAGAACAATCGTTATCAAATAATGAATCGACTCGACCAAGTATTACTAACGAAACAAGATCATCATATAATGAAGGTCCAACTCCAAATGATAATAATGAGACACAATTACCCACTACACCTTATGATGAAGAAAGCAACAATTTGTCAAGATCATTAACACCGTCTCAAAAACTTTTGAAAGCAAATATCACTACACAAATTAATCAATCTATTGATACATTATGGAATCAACTTTTCAATGTCCCTATATCGTTAGAAAGAGAGAAAAGAATTCAACAAGCTTTAGATTTTATGGATGCAGAAAATAAAGCTCATCAAACAAATAAACATGTGGTAAAACATTCCTTTAGACAAATTGCACAATTTTTTACCGTACCTAAATCAACTTTATATGATAGAACTAGGTTAAAACAAAATGGTAAAATTGTTACCACTCCCATGGTAAAAGACAATATTATTTTAACTAAAAGTGATACTGTTCAATCTGTGATTCCTGATTCTACAGTGATTAGCAATAATAATTCAACAAATACACCTGTTTTGTTGAAAAATGATGGTGATAAAAACGAGACCGCCAAAGAAACAGAACCCTTGGTATCAATTTCTTCAACTCCTATAGAAACTAATCCTCCTACAAATAGGTCAACTTCCATTATATCGAATCAAGTATCCATAAATGATAAAGCTGCTATATTAGCAGATAACACAACTACAAAAAAAGTAGATAATCCATCTGATATTAGGTATAAGAGATATGAAGTTCAAATGAAACTAAGTGTCAGTAAAGAATTTGAATTATTGGATGAAATCAGACTCATATCACAAGTTTATGGTAATATTATTTCCAAGAATCAAATGAATGACTACATTAAGAGCCATGTTGATAATAAAATTGAATTAGGTAAAACATGGTTAAGAAGTTTCTTAAATAGACATAAAGATCATATCATTTATGGTAATGATAAATGCTATAATACAATTCCTATTCAGTTGATAAAAGAAGTCAAGGGCAATTATGATTGTTTAAGAAAATGTATTGTTGATGATGTTCATTATAGAGTGACTGATTTGAAAGACAAAACTCAACATGTATACATTATCTGTTTTCTTCCTTTAAGTAATTTTGGTGTCAATAAGAATTCCATTACGATATGTTTGGATATATCACTTAATGATCACACTGTAAAATTTGTTGTACCTCCAAGACTTTTGATGTATCCAAATCAAGCTCAAACAGATCATACAGAAAGTCAATATGAAGAACTATGGGCAATTAAAGAAGATTATAGTCAAGACAAAATTACTTGTATTAATAATGGCATAAAGCATATGATCACTGCATGTGTCCAGAGACATCAAACTCAAAATTCTAATTACGATAATTCAAAACCATTGATATTGTTTGAAGGGTTCACTGAAGTATTCCATTGGGATATAAAATTGTGCGAACAAGTTTTAGAAATATCTGATTTTTTAACAGTTCCCTGGAATGAACATATTTTCAGAGACATTTTGTTCCATCACTTCCATCAAAAATTGTTTCAAACCATGGAAGAAATCAATTTAACTTTATCAGATAATAAATCTTGTCATGAATTTAATATTGGAATTGACGATTATATTCCATCCTTTTCACATGATGTGTTTACTACATTCTCAGATGCATTAGTTCAAGAAAAAAATTATGATGATGAAGAGGAAAATATTAGCAACGGTTGTTCTAACAGGGCTCATTTAAAAAAGGATAATCAGTTGAACCTTTCTAATTGTTCCATGGGTGAGTGGAATATTTCATCAGTAATAAAAGTTAGTGGTCGGGCTAACCCAAACAATGATAAAATAAAGCATAGCGAAAACACCAACGTAAAAGAACAGAAAAATATTGATCCATCATTGGGTAGTCCAATCGACCTAGCACAATTGTCAGAAATCAATTTCAATAATTTCACTCAATATAATCAAGATCCAGTTACAAGTGCATCATGGGAGAACATTAGGAACTTAATCAACGACAATGAACAACATCTTTATAACCAATTAAGCCATTCTAAAGATAAAGAACTATTGAAAGGTATATTTGATAAAGTTAAGAAGTTTTCCTCATACAAATCTGACCACAAACTTTAATCCATTTGGTATTTTCCAACCATTTACGGTTATAAAATAATGTATTATTTATGGATTTTCTCAGCGGCTAAATTTATATTATATGTTTTTATAGTTTTTATTATTACTCTGCCAGCATTACCCGGATATCGTGTGGCACGGGATTTCCAGCATTTAGCCAGCAAAAAAGTGGAAATTAATGAAAAATAATGAAAAACAAAGAAGATAAACAAATAAGTATTAAGACAACTTAGTGGTGTTACCTATTACTACTTATCAATTGAAAGACCTTGTGCTTATTCGAGTGTGGATAGAAGTTATTAATTTGTTGGTTAATTAACTTTAGATATACCCTTTGAACCTCTCTTTTGCTTCGTTAGATACGCAATTTATTTCTTTTGTTTCAATTTATTTTTTTTCCTGAATCTCAGAGATTAATAAATTAACTGAAAATCTATTATTAAAACGAGGATATTAGAACCCTATAACCATATTATTCTGTTTTTTGTGTTTGATATACTGAACCACAGACTAAATTAAACTATTGTATTTATTTCCTAGGGGAGTTCAATACAATTAGTAAATAAAAAAAAATTAATTAGATATACCATCCAATCCAATTAAAAAAGATAAAATGTCTCACGAAGGTGAAGAAGATTTATTAGAATACTCCGACAACGAACAAGAAATCCAAGTCGACGCCAATAAGGCTGCTGAAGGTGGCGAAGCTTCTGCCGCTGCTGGCACTGGTGAAGAACAAGCTGCTGCCACCACTGATGGTGATAAGAAGGGTTCTTACGTTGGTATCCATTCTACTGGTTTCAAAGATTTCTTATTGAAGCCAGAATTATCCAGAGCTATTATCGATTGTGGTTTTGAACATCCATCTGAAGTTCAACAACATACTATTCCACAATCTATTCATGGTACTGATGTTTTATGTCAAGCTAAATCTGGTTTAGGTAAGACTGCTGTCTTCGTTTTATCCACGTTACAACAATTAGACCCAGTTCCAGGTGAAGTCTCTGTTGTCGTTATCTGTAACGCCAGAGAATTAGCTTACCAAATCCGTAATGAATATTTAAGATTCTCCAAATATATGCCAGATGTTAAGACTGCTGTCTTCTACGGTGGTACTCCAATTAACAAGGATGCTGAATTATTAAAGAACAAGGAAACCGCTCCACATATTGTTGTTGCCACTCCAGGTCGTTTAAAGGCTCTTGTTAGAGAAAAGTACATTGACTTATCTCACGTTAAGAACTTCGTTATCGATGAATGTGATAAAGTTCTTGAAGAATTAGATATGAGAAGAGATGTTCAAGATATCTTCAGAGCTACTCCAAGAGACAAACAAGTTATGATGTTCTCTGCTACTTTATCTCAAGAAATTAGACCAATTTGTAGACGTTTCTTACAAAACCCATTAGAAATCTTCGTTGATGATGAAGCTAAGTTAACTTTACATGGTTTACAACAATATTATATTAAATTAGAAGAACGTGAAAAGAACCGTAAATTAGCTCAATTATTAGATGATTTAGAATTCAACCAAGTTATTATTTTCGTTAAATCTACTGCTAGAGCAAATGAATTAACTAAATTATTAAATGCTTCCAATTTCCCAGCTATTACTGTTCACGGTCACATGAAACAAGAAGAACGTATTGCTCGTTACAAAGCTTTCAAAGATTTTGAAAAACGTATCTGTGTTTCTACTGATGTCTTTGGTAGAGGTATTGATATTGAACGTATCAATTTGGCTATCAATTACGATTTAACCAGTGAAGCTGATCAATACTTACATCGTGTTGGTAGAGCTGGTAGATTCGGTACTAAGGGTTTAGCTATTTCTTTTGTCTCTTCTCCAACTGATGAAGAAGTCTTAGCCAAGATTCAAGAACGTTTCGATGTTAAGATCTCTGAATTCCCAGAAGAAGGTATTGATCCATCTACTTACTTAAACAATTAGACAGTCATGGCAAATATGAATGTTTTCTCTTTTTTTGTTGCTGTAGTAATCTTCTAAACCTAATAATAAAAAATCCCCTTAAATATGTATTAACTTAAATAATGAATATAAAAATATAAAATAAACAGGCTCCTATTTAATTAAATTCATTTAACTAAGTTTGTTTATTCTTTATATCGTCGAATGTAATAATGTAAATTGTTTAATCACCTGAAGAAGATATTTTGATAGTGTATTTATGTATGATTTTATTGTGACAATTGTTAATATTATATACTGTGTATGTAGTACAATAAATAACCTTGTAAAATGTGAACTGTTTTTAACAATTCACGCAAAGTTGTTGAATAAGAAGAAGATAAAAAAAAAGCACATGAAGTTGATGAATATTTACGAATTTAATTTTTAATTGATCCATTGATTGTATTAAAACTACTCATTTTAGGTAAAGGTATCAACTTTTGCGATTCATCCTTTCTTGCAGCACCTAATGGCATTGATGGAAGATTATTTGATCTATTTAATATAGTATGGTGAGTAATTTTTGTAGTTGGTGTAGAAGTAGAATTAGCCATATGGTTTTCTAGTGCGTTACTTCCTGTTCTACCATTAATATTGTTGTTGACATTATTATTATTTTCATTTATTTGGCTCACTTGGTTATTTGTAGAGAATGATATTTCAGCTTCAGTATTATTTTCATCTTCAATTTTGCTTGTGTGAAGTAATAATGTTCTGTTTACAGAATTATCATCGCTATCTTCATTGTTTTTTAAGACATGAGACGCTAAGGCACCTAAAGTTCTTAACATACTAGAAGTTTTTTTAGAATTGTTTATATGTTGATTCATTAAGAACCCATTTGTAGCCATTGTGGGTCTCATAGCAGATGATGCAGAAGAATTAGAATAATCTAGAGAGGAGATATCATGATATGTAATATCTGTTACATTTTCATTCAATAATTTGGCCAATCTATTAATTTCTAAATTTTTTTCTACAATTCTTTTCTTATATTTCTTTACTTTATTATCATTTGTGATCACTTTATTTAAAAGTGAATTCTTTTCAAGTAATAATTGACTTTTCACTCTTTCAAACTCTTGCCTTTGTAAATTTTTCTCAACGTCGATTCGAGATTGTGCATCATCATTATTGTGTTGGATCATTGTCTTATATTTTAATTGTTGAATTTGTTTTAATGCTAAATCTAAAGATGTAACTAATGAATACATTGTATTAAATATTTCAGTTTCATTAAGCTCAATATTTTTAGATTGTTCGATTGAAATGTCACTTTCTTGACTACTTTCTGGAGTGGTTAGACTTGCTGTAGAATTATCATTTGTTAAAGTTGGATATTTGTTGTTGTTGTTTTTATTCTCTAATAGTTTACACATGCTCTCTTTCTCCATGGGACTTAACAATTGGTTTGATTTAACCAATCTGTTCATTAGTTTCTTACCAGATTGTAAAGATTGTGTTAATGTGTTAGTTGTCTTATCATTTGATTTGTTTCGTTGATTCATAGAGGGAGAAGTTGAAAATGTAGTCATATATGGGACTATTTTTAATGGAGTTGGCGATTTAGAACCCATCTGTTGTAATAATAGGTCTTGATCTGATAATGTTTTGTTAGGAATTGGATTCGTTCACAATTCTTTACTTATAAATCTTCTATTTCAGGCAGGTTACTAGGCGTTTGTTTACTTTTCAGAATTTCAGAAATAATTTCAATAAAATTGACGCGATATTGCAATTAATAAAAAAAAAACAAGTCGCGTTAAATGTTATTTGCAAAGACCTGACGCAGATGCATTCAAATAGGAAGATCCTTACAGATATATACTTAATACTATTAATCGTTGTATTAAGAAAAGAAAAGTAAATTGATAGTAATAACGTTTTACCTATAATATTATTAATTTATATAGATTTTGTTTATTTATGGGTTATATGTTTGAAAATTGTTGATGTAAGAAAAGAAAATGTCGATACACTGAGTGTAAAAAAATATTTCCTTAACGGTAAGATTTTTGGAATCTAGATCTAGCACCCTTACCACCGAATTTCTTTGGTTCTGGTCTTCTAGAATCAGCAATTAATAAAGTTCTGTCATAAGAAGTGAAAGCTTTCTTTAATTCATTCTTAGATTGTTCATCAACGTATTTTTGGTGATAAGCAACTAAACCCTTAGCAATGGCTTGTCTAATAGCGTAAACTTGAGAGACATGACCACCACCAGTGACTCTAACTCTAATGTCAATGTTAGCGAATTTATCTAAACCAACTAATAATAATGGTTCGTAAACCTTGAATCTTAAGATTTCTGGTTCAACTAAAGTGATTGGAGAACCGTTAACCTTGATTAAACCCTTACCGGCCTTAACATGGGCAACGGCAGTAGCAGACTTCTTCTTACCAAAAGTCTATAATAAAAAAAAATTGTTGAAGGTATAATATAATAAATTGATGTGTATCAAATTTATAAATATATATATTCAAAATAATTGTTAGTAAACTTTGTTCGAGATATTTTGGTTGAGAGAGTGTGAATAATAGATATCAAAGGAATATGATTGAAACAAAAAAAAGTTCAACTGGGATCTCTATTTGACTATTTTTCTGTTTTAAAAAAAAAAAATAACCAGAGTTTGATCTCATAGTTTCAGTATACGTATGGAGCTTATAGTTGTAATATTTTTACATTTACATCGCTTATTTCATCTCAATTTTTAAAGTATTTTTTTCCAAATAATAATAATT
This sequence comes from Monosporozyma yasuniensis, assembly GCA_030558655.1. Taxonomy (NCBI): domain Eukaryota; kingdom Fungi; phylum Ascomycota; class Saccharomycetes; order Saccharomycetales; family Saccharomycetaceae; genus Monosporozyma; species Monosporozyma yasuniensis. The sequence goes on along the minus strand of JAKTQC010000060.1, from coordinate 22,961 downwards.
TTTTCTTTTCAAAAGTCCATATCTCATCACAACAAAAAAATTGTTTCTAAACTAAACTAGCTTTAAACTGGTATAATTTCATTAATCACTGTTTTCATCTTGTCATATTCTTTATTTGATTAGTTCAATATTTTTTTCTCTTTTTGTTTCTAAAACTGATTTCTATTCAAATTTTTTTTCATTTCAACATAAATCTCACTCTTTTCATAATTAAAATTAAAATAACATACTTGGACACTTGGGACGGTAGACATTTTTTGCTTATAGTGTTTTAATATTGGGTATTAAAGAAATAATTAACAAAAAAAAGTTAATAATACCACTATGGCCAAAAATCACTGTTTAATAATAAAATATAATAGAAAATTATGTTAATAATTCAAAATTAACGGATAGTACTAAACATTACACCATACTAATTACATGGTGAATTGGGTTAACCTTGTTAGAGATTCTCAGTAATTGGTAATGTTGGCCAATACAGTAGTTAGCAGTGAGAATTGTGTTAGTGAGTCTTTGCTCGGTGGGAATCTTAGTTCCCCGTCTAGACGTAGAAGGAAACGGTGAAAGACCCAGCCGGGAGAGTGCTATTCCCACCCTTTCCCGCCAGGCGGAGTCCAGTATTCTCGTACAGAGAGCTGAGACAACGATCCCTGTCTAACTACACTGCACATTTTCCCCACAAACACAGACGCAAAAGATTACACCGACGCAAACAAAGGTTTTTGGGAATTTTTCAATGGAAATTTCACTTCGCAATTTCCCAAACAGGGAATTCCCACTCGAAAACAAAATGTCAAAATGGGCTGTTGCGGGTGTCTGGGTGTGCTATGCGAGGACTGTTCTTGTGTTTCTACCATTTTTTTACACTGTTTGACACTAAGAATTTACGCAGAGAGTGAGAAAAAACTTAGGCCGGAAAAGTTGGGCTCTCTCTGTCTCTAGAAACTCTCCCCAGCACTTTGGCAAGAAATTCTTGTCTCTCAGCAAATTTTACTGGATTACTTACAGCTAACTTTACAGTTCAATGTGATGTGATGAGATGAGATGAAGTAACGATTCCACTAAGGGTTTATTGTATTGTTTTACAGTCCGTTATTATTATTATTATTATTATTATTTGTTGTAATATTAATATTATTATTATTATTATAGATTTATGTTTACATTTATTGTATATCTTGTCTTATTCTTGTTTTATTTTCTTAATATCATCGAAGATCAAATTTAGTAACTATGGGTATGTTTAGTTTATAAAAATTTAATATAACAATAATATAGTGGTTATTACTATGATATCAATTAGAGAATATAGAATTTAGAATATCATGAAGAAATATCTATAGATATATGCACTCATGTTTTTAAACAAAAAATGTAAATACTAACATAACAATTTTATCATTACAGCTATTTCTAAGAATTTACCACTTTTAAAGAATCATTTCAGAAAACACTGGCAAGAACGTGTTAAGGTCCATTTCGATCAAGCTGGTAAGAAAGCTTCTAGACGTCAAGCTAGAACTGCCAAAGCTGCTAAGATCGCTCCAAGACCATTAGATTTATTAAGACCAGTTGTTAGAGCTCCAACTATCAGATATAACAGAAAAGTTAGAGCTGGTAGAGGTTTCACTTTTGGTGAAATTAAAGCTGCTGGTTTAACTCCAGCTTATGCTAGAACCATTGGTATTGCTGTTGATCACAGACGTCAAGATAAAAACCAAGAAACTTTTGAAACTAACGTTCAAAGATTAAAGGAATATCAATCTAAGATCATTGTTTTCCCAAGAAACGGTAAGGCTGTTGAAACTGAACAAGTCTTATCTGCTGCTGCTGCTTTCCCAATTGTCCAAGCTTCTACTGAAATTGAAACTAAAGCCGTTGAAAAATCTGAACAATCTGCTTTTAGAACTTTAAGATTAGCTAGATCTGAAAAGAAGTACAAGGGTATTAGAGAAAAGAGAGCTAAGGATAAAGCTGAAGCTGAAGCTGAAAAGAAGAAATAGATAAACTTTTGCATGTAAAATAATTTATAGTTTTTTCTCCCTTCTTCATATCAATATAATAAGATTTTAATTAAAATAAAACAAATAATATACTATTATTTGGTTATGTACATTTATGTAATGAGATAAATCGTGTAGCATTTAAGAAATATCAATCTGTTAAAAATATTTATGTTTTGGTAAAAATTATTCAAAATCAACAAATTAGTATGATTAAATTTGAAAATGATAAAGAAATAAATAGAAATTCTATAATCTCTAATAACAAAGTAGATGAATAATAAATAGATTAAAAATTATAAATAATTAAAATGATATGTACTTTTTAAATAAAACTTTTAATATATGCAAAAAAGGAACCCTATCGAGTTGAATATGTAGTTTTTTATTATTATCTGTGGTATCACAATGATATAATGCTATTATGTTTTGAACCTTTTGGAGTCATATCTTCCATTTCAGAAAATTCAGATGATTCTGGTGTATCAAAAAATCTTGGTGATTCTTTAATCACTTTGGATTGTACACTTTCACGTTTCCATTTCTCTAATAATGCGGGTGGTACATCTGTTCTTGGTAAAATAATCTCAACAAGTCGTATCTTATCATCAATATTGAAATTTTCATCCATAATCATTTCTCTTAAATCGCCTAATGTAACAATCTTTCTTGTTTCATAATTTAAAGCACTAAACACATTGAAAATGTTTAAATAATTCCATGGTTGAACATCAAATTTACTTAAATTTGATTTCTTATTCATAAATCTGTCCACAGAGTAACCTTCATTATTTAATAAGAAAATATATGGTGTTAAATCCCAACGAATCATTGTTGATATTTCTTGCATAGCAATTTGAAATGCACCATCACCAACAAATAATATGACTCTTCTATCTTGTAAATTCTTAATATTAATGGTTTCACCATTTGGTAAATTTAAATCTGTATTTAATCCAGATTCTTCTTTAAATTCATCAATGGCAAATAATACACCTAGACAGGCACCAATAGAATAACCTGATGACCCCCATAGTGGTTGTGATATACTTTGGGTTCTTGGTGGGAATTTAATTTGATTAATACCAAAAGCACTTGATCCAACTTCTGTCACAATAACATCCCCTGGCTTAAACCATTTAGAAAATTCATGCCAAACCCATTCTTGTTTTAAAAGATGTTCATTAGATAAAGTTTGACGAGGAACATTAATGGTATCAATATGACTAAATGTACGTCGTACTGTCTTAGATAGATCATATCTTTGTAACAATTTCTCCATTATGATTTCAATCTTAATATCGGCAAATGCAAGGTTTTTAATCTTAACAGATTTAGGAAAGACTAGTATTTTATTCTTACTCTTATTTCTATAATAAAAATGAAACGTTGAGGTACTAAACTCTGCAAGGAGACACCCCAGAACAAGAACACAATCCGAATTATCAACTATTTCTTTAACATTTGGTGTTGATAATGAACCAGTAAATACTCCATCAAAATTTGGAACATTCTCGTTCACTGAACCTTTCCCCATTGGCGTTACAAATGATGGAAATTTAGTCAATTTAATAAAATCTTCAGCTTCTTTAGTGATTTGATGTCGTATCACACCAGCATCTATCACTATAACAGGTTTCTCACTAGAATAAATTTTTTTTAATATCATATCAATAATTTCATCATATTTTTGGTCACTCTCTTCATTCAGTTGAACATTATCATGAGCATTGGTATCACTTTTATAATTAATAGTATCCAAATTTAATGGATTATTTAAATATGATGAGTTTACCATCATGTGGACCCTATTTACAGGAATACCTAAGTAAACTGGTTTTTGTTCATTCCATGCCATTTCAATACATTTATCTACATGTTTATAACAAAATTCAGAATCATTAAGAATTTGAGCATGACAGGCAATATCAGATCCAATTCTATAAAACACATTATAATCACCATTCCCTAAAGTGTGATGTAACAATAATTGTTTAGTCTGTGCACTAGTTGGTGGCATACCAATGATATGTAGTATACCAACATGTTCAGCATAAGAACCGGCTACACCCGTTAAAACAGATAACTCACCAACTCCAAATGTGGTTACTAAACAACCCAGGCCTTTCATACGTGAATACCCATCACATGCATAAGCAGAATTCAATTCATTTGCATTCCCAGCCCATCTCATCCCATCGATTTGATATATTTTATCTAATAATGGCATATTAAATTCTCCAGGAAGACCGAAAATGGTCCTTATATTCAACTGTCTTAACCTATGACATAGATAGTCGGCTATAGATATCCGTTCTGGTAATCTACTAAGTTCTGCATATGTCATGTGTGAACAAATATATATTAAGTGAGAGTGAAAGGAGCAATGAGGTAAATCTAATCTATTTGATATATATATACAAAAAGCTTTGTTTAATTAATCTCAATTTGCAGCAATACTGTGATTAGTGTTCTAACACACACGTTAAACTAATTATCTTGAATCTCACCTGTATATGGAAGATTATGGGTACCGGTTTAGTTTGATTTCATTCGGTCGAATGTATGATGATCTCAAGATTGAAAAGATTGTCATTATATTGTTTTGTCCAAGCTTTTGTCTTTTTCTTCTCTAATAATTTCATATTTTAAACATTCTATTTGAAGAAGAGGAAAAAAGAAAATTTAATTTGCTTAGAAACAGCGTTAGAGAAGAAAAGTATTGACATAAATTCGATGATGGTTTGAATAAAATTTGTGAAGAACAAAAATTTTAGACTGAAATATATTTACTTATTTAACTATTAATTTATTTATTTATGGAAACTAAGAATCATTTGTTTTTGTACATAATTAATTACACGTTTTGTGTCGCACGTTCATGTGTTCATGATGCATCTTTTGAACCCTCTAGAATAATGTGACATAATGAATATTGCTATAAGATATGGAATAGTAACAGAAAAAGAAGAGATTAGAACAGAACAAAAAAAACAACAAATTTTTTTTAGCAGAAATAGCAGATAGAATGGATTATTATGTGTATTTGCTACGAAGCAGTGAATATATGCATTAGTACAAATTATTAGTATATGGACTTTGATTATGTGCGGTCTTTATCATTAAAAGTTTGAAATGGTTTATTTATTTATTTTATTTTATTTCTTTTCTTGATACTCTTAATTATTCCTTCCCAGCAGCATGTCTTGGATTCAATTTCTGCCTTACTGCATTAATTTCTTCTTCATTTAAATAACCTAATTCTGTTACAGTATCAAACTCTAATAATTTCAATTCACTAATCATATCGTTAATCTTAGTACCACCATCAGTAAATCTTAATTCATCAAAATATTGTGAGCAAAGACATTGTAATGGATTTAATCTTTGAGTTGGATCATATTTTAATACATTAGTTAAGAAATCAATAGTAAATTCATCTTCTTTCTTAAAAACTTTAAATAATGGGATTGGTTTAATTTGTGGGAATTTATGTTCAGAATAATTTGGATTCATGGCACAAATTTCTTCTCTTGTTGGTGTACCTAAGATTTTAATAATTTCAACTAATTGATCAATCCCACTTTCACCAGGAAACATAGGTTGACCTAATAATAATTCAGCCATAACACATCCACTTGACCAAATATCAATTTGATTTGTATAATTTGTAGCACCAAAGATTAATTCTGGAGCTCTATAATATCTAGAACAAATATATGAAACATTTGGTTCCTTTGGTGATAATTTCTTTGCAGAACCAAAATCACATAATCTTAAACACCAATTTTGTGGATTAACCAATAAATTCTGTGGCTTAATATCTCTGTGACAAGTCTTTGCAAAATTATGTAAATAATTTAAAGCTTTAAACATTTGATAAACATAAAATTTAATTTCTAATCTTGGCATTAAAGTCTTTTGATGAACAAAATGTCTTAATCTTTGATATAAAGATTGTGGCATATAATCTAAAATTAAATTTAAATAAACTTCATTTTGATCATCCTTTTCATAAAAGAAATATTTTAAATCGATTATATTTGGATGAACCAATTGTTTCATAATTTCTAATTCTCTATTTTTAAATCTTTTATCTTGTAATACTTTCTTAATAGCAACTGATTCATTTGTTTCTCGTATAGTAGTAGTAAAGACAACACCAAAGGAACCGTGACCAATCACTTCAGTGGTAGGAAATGATATCTGAATTGGGTCCTCTTGTGTTGTGGTTTCACTACCTTTCACATCGTGGTTATTATTGTTCATATTAGGATGGCCATGATAGACTTGTTTATAAACTATTTCTGGGTTAGTATATTGAATATTCATTGTGATTATGGTTTATTATTATTATTTTATGTTCTAATATTTGGAGTATGATTATGTATTATTATTATTATTATTATTATTATTATTATTATTATTATTATTATTATTATAACTATGGAGATCAAAAATTAATCAAAAAAATAATGTATTGGGTGTTATGATATTGGAGATGTATCCATAAATAAAAACAAAGTAAAATAAATGCTAAATGTATTTTGACTGTTAAGAAAGTCAAGTTCAAAATCAATGGAGCCTGTTAACGGAAGAGGGAAACTATAAATTACTCTTTAGTGGTTAAAACGATAATTCCACCTAACGAAAATGAAAGAAATTTAAACAAACAAACAAAAAGCACACACACACAAAGGTTTAGTTATGCTTTAAAAGGGGGTGGAGAGTAAATTTAAGTTTTAGGATTTTAAAGATCAAACAAATAGAAGATATATATTTTCAATGGAATGGAAACTATTTGTTAATATGATTTATATCCAAATTGCAAACTTTATATGATCAATAAATGTAAATAAAACAGGGTTATTATATTAGAAAATAAGATCACAAAGAGCTTTAAAAGTTATTTTATCGCAGATCTAGAATTTGAAAATGAGAATTTTTAGTAAAATTAAAATTTCCCTCTTTGTGATTTGTTTGAATTTTTTTATCGTAAAACCGGGTAAACTCTAACATACAATAATACACCTAATATTTAGTTTAAACATTGAAAGGGAGGTTAATAATATCATAATAACATGTGGAATAATACTTTCTTTTAACGGGAGTCTGGGTTGAAAACATAAAATAATAATTATAAAAAAAAAAGATTGGGGCACAAATTTATACATACGGTTTCTTTTATTCTTAATATACTTATAATCAAAATTGATCATTTTCTGTCTTTGTTCTTGGGTCAGTCTACTAGTTTTCACTTTTCTTTTATTATCATCATCAGTGTAATGGTGATGGTGATGGTGATGGTGATGAGGTTGCTGATGAGTGTGTTTTGTTTTTGAAGAGGAAGTTTCTGTAGTGGAATCCTCTGGAATTTTTTTCAAAATTCCATGTGAGTTCTCATCATCACTTTCTTTATAATAATTTTTGGATCTTAATGATTTCTTAGTACCTGTTGACGATGTTGATGATTTTGGGGAAGGTGATAAAGAACTTTTCTTGGCAGTTTCAGTCATGGGACTTGATACACCAGTGTTATCATCGGAACTCCTAGCATTAACATCGTTATTTGAATCTTCCTTATTAATTATCATTTCATCAGGGCCAATTGGTATATGGAAACTTTTCACAATAGATTTATGTATCTGTTCGATATATTCAGGATCATTATTTGGAGCTTTGTAATCTACTTGAAGCATCTTTTCCATCTGTGGGTCATTTTTTTTCGTTTTTAGTGCTGTAGTCATTTTCGGTATAACAACAACATCTTTAGCTTTCTTATGTGATTGTGTGTTTGATTTATGGTTTGTATCTTCAAACAGGAGTATATCTCTGAATTTCTTAAACATTATCATATATGGTTTGTGTATTAAAAAAATAAAGGTCGAAGGAGTTTATAAAACCCAGAAGTTTCACTAGTTAGATATTTCCGAGACGGTCACACGACCATTCAAATCAATTGGAATTCTAGACAAGACGTCTCCTGTGGTGTGAATGCAAATAATTGCAACCTTCAGAAACGTAATGTCTTTGTAAAGGTTTTCTCGTTACTGAATTTTCCCCCAGAGATTAGAAAATATCTCCCCACAATAAAGGAACTTTTCTTTGTCGGAGCCCCGTGCACCGACAGTTTAAACTTAACAACATTTGACAATGTATTGTTTTGCAGATCTCGGTAAAATAACACAATCGAGGCGGAACATTTTGGGAAATGTTACAATAGATGATTTACGATCTGAATATCCTTTTGTAAAACACATAAACTTATCTTATTTTATTTCATTATTTTCAGTTAATATTTAAGTATAATTAATAATATATACATGCAAATGAGGAATTGTAAGAGGCCAAATCTCTTACATCTTAGCTGTGTTTTGAACAAACTTTACACCCTTTTTAATGTTAGTTTGTAATGGTTCCATGGCAGCACGTAACAATTCAATTTCTTCTTGTGATAATTTGGTTAAGATAGTCGGATCCACTTCAGAGATTGACCCATTCTTAAATTTTAATGGGATGGCAAAATAATCAACATCAACATGTGCTACATGTTTTATATGACGTTTCAAGTCTGTACCATTTTTTAACCCTGGTAAGTAAACATAAGCTGGAAGATATCTATATTTTTGTTCTCTTGAATGAACATCATGGCGTGTCATACTCAACAAGATAGTATTAATAAATTCACTGGCAGCATATGCCATTGATAATGTGGCTGACCCACGACTCTTCTTAGCTTTAATAACTTCATCACCACCAAATTGAATTCTATGAACCAATTGTTTATATCTTGTAGCACCTAACAATTTAATAATTTTCTTATTGGAAATAATTGGAACAATAGTGGTACCAGAATGACCACCAACAACACTAATCACATCATGTTGCAATGGATCGATATCATCATTGTTTAATTCACTTAAATGTTCCTTTAAGAAAGTTTCTGCTCTAACAATATCTAATGTAGTAATACCCATAATATTTTCTGGATGTAATTTCCCCAATTTTCTAAATGTCTCAATGGCAACAGGAACTAAACAATTAACTGGATTTGAAATGATTAATACTTTAACATTTTCAGAACATGTTTGTCCAATTTGTAGACATAATGTTTTCATAATATTAGCATTCACTTTAAATAAATCATCTCTAGTCATACCTTCCTTTCTTGCCATCCCTGCTGGAATCACAACTATCTCACTCTCTTGTAAAGCATTCTTCAAAGTATTCTTATCAAACCCACTTGTAATACTCTTAGTGTTGATATGTGACAAATCTTTACTAATACCATGACAATCATTTAAATCATAAAGAGATAATTCATCAATATGAGGATTAATCTTTAATAAAAGTGATAATGGTTGACCAATCCCACCAAAGGCACCTAATACGCAGACCTTAACCATTTTGTTTCTTGTTTTGTTATGAATTGAATTTTATGTTTCTCTTTATACTTACACACTTTCTATAATAAGTGAATGTCTTAGTTGTAACAAGAAGCCATTTTAACAAAACAAACTCGAAAGTGGTCCCTTTTGATTACTTATCTGTTTAAAATTTCCTTTTATTTTTGTTTTCTCTTTGAATCGCCCCCTCAAAATTTTTTTTCTCCAAAGCGCAGATGGCTGTAAACCCCGACCAGAAAGGGTCTATTATAAATGAGAAAATAAAGTGTCACAGAGGATTGGTTAGCGCTGAATATATATTACTTGATTAAATTTGTGAAATGCATTTATATAGTATTGATACAATTTTTTATATACAGAATCAAAAAATTAAAACAATGTCCTTGGTTATAATATGAATTACATAATTTCAAGTGCCAAATTGATCAAATCCGGCTTCCTTGCTAAACTTTATCATGTATTCTTCTGGAATTTCAATGTAGGCAGGGACCCTTCTGTTCCTAGGACAAACCAGTTGTCTATATTTCATTAATAAATTCCCACCTTTCTCCCCAAATTTTGAAATAATCTTACGATAGAATAAACCACACGCATTACATATATTCTCACCACCGTATGGGCCTGCTCTCCATTCTGGAGTCTTGGAACTTTGACAATGGAAACACTTCTTATTAGATTCATTTTCTAACTCTTGTGGTTCAACAATTTCCTGTTCTTGTAATTTCAGTACTTGTCCATTCTTTTCTAATGGTGCCGACCGTGAAATTGTTTCTAAATGATGTGAACGTGATTCTTCTGGGTGAATTTTCTCTTTCTCTTTACTTTTTTTATTAAAAGGCTTTTCTAACAATGAATTATTAGTTAGTTTCAATGTCTTTGTCATACCTATTGTGGCACCACTCTTAGAGGTCAAAATTTTTGAAGTTGGACTGGTTTTACCACGTTTCATATTTGTAGGAGAAATTAATGAAGAACCTTCTTCTATTTCTGGAATTATTTTATTTTCTTCTCTAGAAGAGTTTGGTGTTATTGTTGATGGTCCATGGTGATAATTTAAAGGTGGAATTACTAAAGTATTTCTATCATGACTTCTACTTGGATCATTTGTACTTTTATTATGTGACACTGGTGTGATTATCGTAGATTTACCTTCACTTTGATCATTACTTTTGGGAAACATTGTAAAAGAATTACCAACTTTATTTAATTTACCCATTTCCATAACATTTGGTTGTTGTTGCTCATTTAAGAGAGGTGAAAGCGTTGTTGTATAGTTTTCTCTTGGGGTTTGTAAACTGTTATTCCGTGATACGGATTGTAATGGTTGATTGGGCCTCGTTGGATGTGTGATTATGGTTTCTCCAGTAGCTGATTTTGGAGTGGTTATATTCAATATACAAGAGATTCCATTTCCAAGTCTGACACTTGGCTTTATGTTAGAATTCACATCTGGAAATTTGAAAGCTGAAAATCTCCTAGCATCTTTTGAACTTTCTTGTATTTGAAGTGGAGGTAACAAAGTAGATTTAGGAGTGGGCGTTGTTGGTATATTTGTATTTACTGGAGACATAATGGGAGATTGTGATATTGTCGAATCGGATTTAATTAACTTCATTCTTTGCGAGTTAAGCATTTCTGATACAATGTCGTGTAAATAAATTGACAAATTTTGTACTTTCCTCAACGTTTCATAAGTATTTGTGTCATTTATGTGAATATTACCATTTCCCCCATTCTGTTCTAAAACGTTAATATGTTCTGTTATTAAATTTGTAATATTTTGTAAACCTGTTACTTTTTCTTGTAAAATTGCATCAAGTTTCTCTTCTTTTTCTGATTCATTCATTAACGAATGTAGCGAACTTTTACGTCCATGGGGTGTGGATTGTTCTGCTGCTAGATTATCTTTGAGGTCTGTAACAGGTTCTAGTGATGGGGAAGAAGAAGGTGATATGGCTGGGATTTCACGCCTTTGAAACGGTTGAAGCTTTTCAGATCTAGTAACATAACGGCCCTCTGGGAATAGATGTTGTCCACTTTGATTTTCTTCAACATCAACACTTGTATCAGAAGTTAGTATGTTTGAAATTGAAGGAAGGTTAGTTGCAGTAGAGAAAGTTTGTCCCAAATCTGTCGAATCAGAAATGATCTTTCTTTTTTTATTAGTGCTCTTTTTATTAGTAGTAGACATCTTTACATTACGTTTTCCCTGTCTAGATATCATTATATTTAATATAACAATATTAATTAGAAGTGAAAAAAAAATTGAAAGTAATTACTTCAAAGTTTCAAATAAAAGTATTTATAACTAGCCACTGTTGAGATTAACTTTTCTGGAAAAAAAATATTTCTTTCCCTTCTTTCCTTCTTACTTATATATCAATGATACCTTTCAAATCAAAATAAATTAGATTTGATTTAAATTAGGATCCTTTTGATACAAGAAGATTTTTGAAGAAACTTCTTCTATTTACTAAGCGATCAGAAGGAAATCAAAGGTAAAAGAAACCTGAAAAAAGGAAATAAAATTAGGAATAGAAAAACAAATCAGAGGAAACACAACTATCAGCTTCAACTAGTTGAACAACAAAATTTTAATGGTTATGAACTATACTAGTGATGAGAGTTATTGATTCTATTGTGTTTATGACTTTACAAGTCATATTTTTTCTCTTGTTTCAAAAAGTATTAAACTTAATTTTAGAGGGGGAAAATAAGGGTCGTTTACCTACCTCTTTGACCAAATTGTTAGCAGACTATACATTATTATTGAAAAAAGAATACAAAATTAATAAAGCCACTTGATTAAAATGATCTATGATAAGTAGGTTTCGTCGCATATATGGTTGAAAGATCTGGTCCCATGTTACAGTGGCATTCTTTACTTTGTGACAGAATGATTTTGCAGAATGAAATTTGATGTAAAAATTAACAAGGTTTTCAATACAAAAGCAGGAACCAAAAATGATAGACAATTACAATTACATTGTGAAAGTTATTATTCACTCAAAATACCTCTTGTATGTATGTTACGTAACCATACCAAAATTGGAAACCTTGTGTCCATTTTTGGGTGTTGGGTTCTAGATTGGGATCAGTTTTTTATTGTCCTTCGTTGAATTGAATAATAGGCTCTCTGAAGTTTTTTCGTAACATAAAACAAAACAACAAAACAAAATTACATATTTTTCTAATGTTAGTGGTTACCACAAAAAAGAACATGGGTTTTAATTTCAGGAATCCTTAATTATTATTAAACTAGTATCACTTCTTGTTTTTCAAGCCGAAATGCCAAGAATTACAGCCCACATTCTTGAAATAAAACTAAAAAAATTAATGGTGCACTTAAATTAAAAAAATAGTTATTGGTGTTCGTACCAACTTTATTTATAATATCATAATATCTAATAACTAAGTGTGTGTTATTAAGTATTGAAGCTTTTTAAACTGCATTGTCTTAATAAAATTTCGTGTTTGTGCTATTGTGCTCCGATGAGCTTGTTTCATGTGTCAAAAATTCGGAACATTGTAACAAAGTTGAAACAAGCTTGGGGAAAGCGTATTAAAGTCAAAATAGAGTTTGTATTAATCTCCATAAAGAATGTAAACACTATCACGAACTATATAAGTGACTGTGTTGTGAAATGGTGTAGATGTATATGTCGTTTGCCATGGTAAAAAATATCACCTTGATACCAACACATTACATAATAATCAAAAAAAAAATCTATAATGAACTTCAATATTTTAACTTTAATAATTATAAGTGTATTCCTAAAATTAGGGAGTGGTCAACCTGATAATTCTAATCTGGGAGACGTTCTTTTAACTGCTTCAAACACTCAAGGCTCAAATGAAATATTCACCTCAATTGAAGGGAACCAATTCGGAACTTTTCTTCTTCATTTACCTTCTACGATCAAATCTACCTATACTCCATATCTATCGGATGAAAAGGAAACAACGACAGGCAAAACAATATCAAAGATCAGTAGTGTAAACTCTTTAAACAGACTTCCCACTCAATATCAATTACAGTCAACTAATATTATTTCAAATGTGGGAAATATAACCACAAGTAAATTTAATCTTTACAAACAATCTGTATCCTCCTCAAAAACCATTTCTGAATTTAAAACACAAACAAGGCTTGGGGTTGCAACTTACAATAACATACCATATCAATCTTTGTTATTAATGCTTACTTTAATGTTCCTTTAAGAATTAAAATGATGGATATTCAATTTCATAATGCTATCTCGTTTCACCTCTATATTACTGTTACATAGATTAACAATGTAGTTGAGTATTTAAAAAGTTACTAATAAATATGTTTTTCCTTAACCGCCATTTGCATGTATATTATTGAGGTCATTGGCAATTCTCATTAGTTTCCATTTTAGGAAATAATTTTCAATAATGCACTTAATGAACAAACGGAAAGTTCTTCTTCTCAAGTAAAATTTTATTGGATGCATATTACTATATTAATCCCCAACTGAAAAGTACTTCTGTGTTAGTTGTTCTTAAGTTTGGCTTTGAAACATTTTCTTGATATTATTTTTTTGTAGGAAGAATACTCGATAACATATTCCAACAATACATTGCATAAAATGTTTCTAAAGAAATTAGCGATCTCTACATTATTACTGGGTTTAAGTAAAGCAGACGCTACAAAAAGTATTGACTCACTAAGAAATGAGGCTGCAAATGCAGATATGCCTTTCTTTACTGCCTTCTTAAATGATTTTGATATTAATTTAGCGAAGTATACCTCATACATGATGCAACATCATATCACTTTACCACAAGCAGTTGCTGATTATTATTACCATTTGGCTCCAATGACAACAGATATTGATTTACAAAAAGATATTGCCCAAACTTTTCCCTTCACAGAGTTTCAAACTTTTGTAACTGTTTTTCCATGGTATTCTTCTCTATTATCTGAAGCAGGTGCTTCTACCATTTATTTACCGGATGATTATAAAACAATGAAAGTGGACATTACATTAACCTCTGGAACACCTTCTCAGAAGCCCCCAATGGTGAGTAGCACAACATCTTCCTCAAATATTGGTGTTACGAGTCAAAATTCGCCAACAAAGACAATAAGCATCAGCAGTAAAACTGAATCAGTTGAGACCAAAAATACTTCTTCTGAAATTCTATCATCAACGAATCAAGAACCCAAATCCACGAAACTAACCTTGTCTACTGAAACTTCTTCTTCTTCTTCTTCTTCTTCTTCTACAATGAGATCAAAAAATGAAAGTGGTATCATGAAACGGTCATTCTTTTCATTATGTTTTTTTTTTATTCTAAGTTTAGTAAATTTACTCTAATTCATTTCAGCTCATCTTTTATAGCATATCTTAAAAACATTTATACACATGTATATCATATAAATAGTTCAGCTATCTAAATTAATACAGCTATGGTTCAATAGTCAAACTATTGCTTGATTCTAGCTTTTTCATTGAAATATATCACATTCCAACTTAAAATTTCAGTTTCTTCCCTTTTTCTAGATTTTTTTCTGTTGACAGAAATCAAAAGACAATTTATTATGATTTAAATAGGAATAATATTTGGCTGTTTTAAAAAATTGAAAGACAGTAAAAAAAACAGGATAAGACTACTTCAACCATATCAATTAGCTATAGAATTATTTGTATAATACATTGATTATGTTACTCTGGCCTTTTAACCCCCCTAAACAGTTTTCAATTCCCCCAAGATCTAACGCATTAGCAATTGATAGTATTGATGACAACAATATAATAGATATAATCACTCTACCCCAAGCTAATATTGCTGTTCTTTTAACATGCAGTAGAGTACTTATCTACAATTTGAAGCCGATAGCCCTTGTGGCAGTTCAGGAGAGAACACAATTTTCAATTGATGAATTTGGTTTAAATGTATCAATAAGACAATCTACCGCATTTCAAACCTCTATGAATGGGTTTTTCTTAGATATAGAGACAGATATATCTCTAATGTCACAAGGGAAACTTGTTTTCTATGTTATCACAGAGAAAAACTTCCTTCTCACCTATCAAATACTGAAAAATTCTACTCCAAAAACTATATTCAGGGATTATGGTCTTCCGGTGGTAGATTATACAGTTGGAGATGAAGATATAAATGAAGAATATGATTACAATCTGGATGATGATACCCTTACTGTCTTTGATAAACAAAAGTCTTCAAAAATAATCCAAAATGGGTTAGTAGGTAATAAGGAAAAATCATTTTTACAAATTCTTATGAATAATCAAGATAACGTAGATGAAATGGCTATTAAGAGAGTAGAGCTCCGCCTTAAAGTTGTTTTAAAATTTGATTTTAGCATTGTGGATATATTAGGTTACAAAAAAATCACGAGTGTGGAAGAAGGTAAGTATGAGGAGAATTTAATAATTTTACATCAAGATGGGTTACAACTGTTGGGTTTGGTTGATTTTAAACTAGTTGACAGTACATTGATTAAATTTCCTCATGGATTTAAGATTTGTTCTTTTAAAGATAAAATTATTGTAGTGTCATATGATAAAGCTACTCAAGAAACTTTTATCAATAAAATTGATATTGATAACTTATCCACCAATTCTTTAGTTTTGAAAGAAAATACTCCAATAGTCTCTGCATTCCAAACCAAATATGGTATATCCTTGATTTATGAAAAGAAAATATTATTCTTTGATCCATATTGTAACAAGGTAACTTACCAATTTAAAGTTCCATTCTCAATTAAAATCTGTAATCATGTGAATGAAGATGTATTTGTATTTATAACCACCCAAAATAGTATTCACTTTTATACTAGATATGGAAATCATTTATTCTCCACAGATTATGATAAAGATGATCATTCAAGTTTCCCTTTATTCGACTATTCGAACTATACATATTTCCATGACATGTTAATAACAACGACAAAAGATGGTAAATATCATGTTTGGCAGTTATGGCAAGAGTCAACCCAAAGGCAATTCAATTTTAGAAATACAGGTGCATTAGTTTTGCATAAAGACAATGATATCATGATATATTCCCCACAAGGTGATTCGCCATTGAGTCATGACACGTTTCCTATCATTAAACTTCCAACTAAGTCATTAAACAATTATATTTCTCAAATTACTATTAATGGTAATTTAAAACTGTTAGCCACATTTATTGCAAACAAAAATTTATTGTTAATTCATAATCTTGAAACAAATGTTTGGTTTAATTATGCAGATATTATCATTGTTGATCTGCAATGGCTTTCTAACAATTATTTGATTATGCAAACCAAGACTGAAGAAGGTGACATGTTTATTCAATGTATTCATGTGCCATTACAAGGTGCTGAAACCAAGAGTTTATCAGACATGGTAACTTGGGAATATAAAATTCCATCGTCTGTCAATATCCATAGTTTCCATGTTAACACCTTATCCATTTATAAGCCATTAAAAATAAAACCAAAAGATAAGAGTATGACATTTGTTCAGTATGAGAAATATTATAAGACTGGTGAAATCACAATTGTTACTGATAGAGAGATAGTGATCTTTGATGTGATATCCAGTATCTCATCTAGCGGTGTTAACATATTGAAGAGAGTTTTTGAATATGCTAAGATTAATATTACAGATGATTCACATTTAAGAAACATAGAATGGGCAATGAGTTTTAGAGAAGGTGTCTTACTTTATGCTGACAAAAAGATCTACAAATTTATTAAATTGAGTAATGACAAATGGCAAAGTATAGAATTATTACACAATATTGAGCGTATAATTGATATTTTAAGAAACAGGATTTTCTTAGTGGAATCAAATAGATATCTTGTATATGATTTGGATGATCTGTGGGATGAAAAGAAAGAAATATTAAGTATAAGCCTCGACGAAGATGGATATCCAGTATCTGTCACTCCGGATTCAGCAATTTTACATACATTAGATTGTATTTTTAACAAACAATTTTCCAAATTGAACATTAAACATGATATTTATTTGGATAAATTAATTTTAGCGAAACTAGATTCAGGAGCCAGCTTAGAAGAGATTAGGGCCCAATTTCACTCATTAAAGCATTATAAGTTTGCCTTGGAGAAGATTTTATCTACCAAAATTTTAGATGATGAAGATCTATCTCAAATTTTACAGTTAGTCAAATCATGTTCTACTTCAATCGAAGAATCAAGAAAACATCCGTATAGTGACATGTTAGAAATTATTAGTAATTGTTTAAGAAAGATTGAAATCCAATATTGGAACAACCTGTTTCTCAATTTAAAGATGACACCAAGAGATCTATTAGGTTTATGTATAGAGGGTAATGAAGCAAAAGTTCTTGGTGTTTTATTGTTGGTGTTCTTAAATTATAATGAAACCGATTTGATCAAAGATTTAAAAAAGAAAGAAGAGGGAGAAGCACATAGAAAACTTGAAAACATCGAAGAAAAGGAGGAAGATGATGAGGTGGAAGGGGACAAGACAGATATGGAAACTGAGACAGCTACCCATTCGACAGTTAACGCCGCTGACACACCAGTTAGCAAAGCATTGACGGATGAAGAACTAATGTTACGTGTTTTAAATGTTCTGGTAACTAGTGCGGCCACTACAGATGAACCTAACCGTGCATCTGATGCTTGGGATATGTGTTTCCAATTGATAAGATTCCTTAAAGAACTAGATAAACAGAATGATACTAATCTAGTTCAAAAGGCTATTGAAATACTATAATTTTTAAGTGCATCTGAAGTGAATGGCATCTCATATGCATATGTAAATCTTAAATAAAATCAAGTAGACTCATAGGGTCTTATTTAATGACAAATTGTATTCTTTATCAACGACTGGTGCTTCGTGTTCAGTTTCGACCAATAAGCCGAATTCTTTAATCGTAGGTTTTCAAATTTTTGGGAAGCGTACAGCTTATTTTGATATAAAACAAAACAAAAAGTGAGGAGTTTTCCAGTGAAACAAAGCTAAATTAATAACCTTTGTTTAGATGTTATGATTGATCTTTTATGAATTAGATTAGAATAACCAACAGAACCAAATAAAATAAAATATAATGAGTGAAGTAAACAAAGAACCAGTCAGCACACCAGTGCAAGAAAATAAGGGTGAAGAATCCCCGTTACATACAGTTGGTTTCGATGCTAGATTCCCACAACAAAACCAAACTAAGCATTGTTGGCAAGCATATGTGGATTACCACAAATGTATCAACATAAAAGGTGAAGATTTTGCTCCATGTAAAGTTTTCTGGAGAACGTATAATTCCCTTTGCCCCGTTGATTGGATTGAAAAATGGGATGAACAAAGAGAAAAGGGTATTTTTGCTGGCAATGTTACCTCTGAATAAGCACCATAAGATGTTTTAACGTAGTTTACAATCACCTGTGATAAAGGTGGACCTTCCCTTTTAATTTTTTCTAAAACTTTTATTACTACTATTATTTATCTAAAATAATATTCGACCAATTGATTGAAATTATTTGACTTATATATTCTATGCTCATATATTTAATACAATCAAAACCTGTATTTATCTCTCAATAATGTGTTTGTTGTTCAATTAGATTTTGAATCTAATTTGAGATTAAAATATATTGACTATTGTATTCTTAAGATAAGTTTATATTTACATCTCCGAGATTGTTACTTAATGTGCCCGTTTGTTTTATTAAGTCGAATTCTGTAAGTTCACACTTTCTAAATTTGTTGTAATACTTATGTTAGGACTTCCTTATTTGATAAAGTGGTGAAAATAAACTCTACTAGTAACAAATATTTGTCTTTTTGTCATTTTTTTTAAAATGAATTCATACTCGAGCAATTTGCACTTTTTAAAATAATATATCGAAAGATTTCTCATCTTGTTACATATAAACTATTTCTATTAAGAATTTTTGGTTTGGATTTCTTCTCATTTATAAAGATAAAAAATATTTTAAGGTTAGAATATTTACAATATTTTTTTTGTTGGAATATGACATGAAGTAATGTTATATTCATTAAAATTGAACTAATTTTGTACATCAAATATATCATTCAGTGGTTTATATGAAACCATGACATTATGGAAGATGGTATTTTGTATATTCTCAGGATTTTCAATATTTACCATTAAAAGGATCTTGGACGTAAAAGTGAATCTATTGTATTATATAACTATATTGATACTACTTTGTACTTAATACAGCAAAGATTAATCCTATAAGAATCAAACGTACTACACCAGACTTTACAGTCTATGAATTTCAACAATACTATTAATTCAAGTGGTATTCCAACAACTTTTAATGAAGAGATAAATGAACATACAAAGGTTATTATCAAACACACGTTTTTACAAAAAAACTGTTGTATGTTAATCTCTTTAAGTACGGCTGACGGACAGACTTTATTATATACTTTAACTATCTAGATTCGCTAGAAAGTTCTTCGAAGTATATGTAATTAACTTAACTTATATTGCTTTACTTGCTTGATTTTCTCTAAGTCTAAATATATAAAATATATAGAGAAAATCAATAACTAAATATCTAAAGACAGTTGGAATAACATGTCCTTTATATATAAATTATTTATTTAAATTTCTACTTAATTGGATAATTGAATCTAATGAATATCTTGCTATTAGTTTCTTTAATCGAATATAGAGCTTACTAATAATTTCCTTAATTCTAATGTTACTATGGTATGCAAATATCTATCTAATACTTATGCGTTTATTGGGTTCATTCATTCATGCACTTATTCAGTTATTCATTTATTCATTTATTCATTTATTCATTTATTCATTTATTCATTTATTCATTTATTCATTTATTCATTTATTCATTTATTCATTTATTCATTTATTCATTTATTCATTTATTCATTTATTCATTTATTCATTTATTCATTTATTCATCTGTTCATTTATTCATCTGTTCATTTATTCAATTATTCAATTATGCATTTTTCAATTATGCATTTATTCTTCGACTGTGGATATTCACTTAAAGGAAAATTATCAAATCTGACACCTGATAGATTATAACCTTTAAATCATTTTTCACTTACAACATCTTCCTCTCTCAATGGTGGGACCATGTTCTTGAAATTCGATAGTAACGAATTTCTTCTATCGGAAGGTAATTGGTTGAATTCATCAATGGAAAATTCAATGGTTAATTCTGGATCGACATCTTGCATCTTACAATAATAAATTTGATTTTCAACATCAAAACCGACAACTGAGATAATTTCAGCTAGTCTTGACAGTTTTTCTTGATGTGTGTTTGGAGCTTGTAATGGATATTTGTTAGAATCATTAATAAATTTCTTAATGTTCTTCACATTAATAATTCTGTGTTTTTTGAAAGAAGAGGGTAGATCTAGTTCAACAGTATTAGCACTAGGGGTTTTAACAACCTTAAAGGGACCTAAATAAATGGGTTGAATTTTGAGATACCTTCCCCCGCGAAAATAGTAGTCACGGTCTAATAGCACAAAATCACCAATAGTGAATGTAATATCTTGACGAGATGGATTCTCTTGAGCCTGCATAGATTCTTGTCTCTCTTGAAGAAAATCTTTGGTTCTGAGAGTAAGAGCAGATAATTTCTTAGCAAGTTCCACAGCAGAATCATTACGAGCAGAAGCAGCATTACCAACATCTAAAAGAGGTTCATTCGGAATGAAACCTAAATCAACTTCAAAAGGAGCAGCACCAATAGCAGTTTCTGGAGTAGAATTATAAACAAATTCGAGCTGAGGTAAAATTTGTCAAGATTAGCTGAAATTATCTCAGTTGTCGGTTTTGATGTTGAAAATCAAATTTATTATTGTGAAACCTAGAAAAGATAATTTGTTCTGCAAAAAATAACATTTTTTCTTCTTACATACCAGACCAGCATCTTTCAATCGTTGCAGTACCAGCTTTAAGTCTTGAATATGGGAATTTATGTCCTTACTGGCAACCAATATATCGTCGAGGTAAACATATGTGTGAGGTAGATCACCTAATAATTGTTGCCTATACCTTGAACAGGTTGCTGGACTGTTACACAGACCCATACTCATGGTTTTGTACTCATAGTGACCAAAAGGTGTAGAAAAGGCTGTTAATTCCATTGAATCTGGATCCATAGGAATTTGATGGTAACCAGAATGTAAATCTAAGGTTGAGAATACCGAGCAATCACCAATTTTGGCCATAAGATCGTCAATTCTAGGAAGTGGAAAAGGATCCTTAATAGTCATGGAATTAAGTTGACGATAGTCAATAACTAGTCTATAAGTTCCATCTTTCTTCTTGACCAATAATACCGGTGATGAAACTGGACTTTTGCTTTCCCTAATGAAATCCTTTTTTAAAAATTCTTCGATAATCTTTTTGCATTCTTTTTCTAATAAAGGAGTCATTCTATATGGAGGTAA
Source organism: Monosporozyma yasuniensis (assembly GCA_030558655.1). NCBI lineage: Eukaryota > Fungi > Ascomycota > Saccharomycetes > Saccharomycetales > Saccharomycetaceae > Monosporozyma > Monosporozyma yasuniensis. The sequence goes on along the minus strand of JAKTQC010000060.1, from coordinate 1,109 downwards.
TCGTGGTGGTTTGGAACCAGGTTTAAGGACAATTTCATGTGTGTACGTTAAGTTTGGATTTCTTGGAGGTAATTCATTGGAAACGGTGTCTTTGAAAGCAACTTGAAGTTCTGTGGGTAATTCATGTACCGTGGTATCAGTGACTGTATCAGAGTTGTTGACCTGTACCATATATACTTCTTCAATATCACCCATAGTTAATTCATCTATGGTCATGATGGTGGGGTTAGAAGTATCCGAGGCATCGACAGGTGTGATTTCAGTGGCAGGGGCAGGTTCGGCGGCTTGCGAAATCATGTTGTGTGTAATACTAGCGTGAGCAGTGGAAGCGACTTGAGTTTGTTGAAGCAATTCTGGGTGATGTGTAATAATGGGGTTACCAACTATAATGGTGTTATCTAAGTCTGACGAGACATAAGCACCAAACCTATAGTGTCGTGGGCCCTCTTGTAGTTTGCAACTAACAGCGGTAGTTGTGGAAGAAGTTTTACCTTTAATAGCACCTTTCCATGTGAATAATGGAACCGGATATGTAGACCAATTGTTACGAGTGATAATATCTTGGCTGATAAGAGACGTTGGACTACCAGTATCGAAAAGCACTTTATGTTGTACGTCATTAACCAAGCATGGTCTTTCGAGACGTGTACCGACAACAGGAGTATGTGAATCAATAATATCTATCTCTGGGATATCATCATAAACATTAGCAGTGTGTGAGTTTGTAATTGTAGTTGTTTCCTTGGTAACAGGAGTTGTAGTTAAAGTTGAATGTGTATCTTGATTCACCATACTTAATTTTTTTTGATTTTCTTGTACATTTTTATTCTTTTTTTGTAGTTTTTGATTATTTTTTATAGATTGTTGTTGAAATGAAGAGTTATGAAAAGATGTAGTGTTGCTATGGACTAGAACTCGCATCAGGACATTGACTAGATTGATGACCAGCACGACGACATTTGAAGCATAGATTAAATTCACGACAAAGTCTCCGGATGTCATCTCTGTCACGAGACGATTCATTTGAGTGATGCTTGGAGTTACCAGAGTTACCAGAGTAGTTACGACGAGATCTTCCCCCACGGAAAGATCCTCTACCATTTGAATAA